>PVJS01021302.1:0-31655 GCA_004027185.1 Glis glis
TTTTTTTTTTTTTGGCGGTACTGGGGATTGAACCCAGGGGCATTCTACCTCCAAGCTACACCCCCAGCCCTATTTTTTATTCTTTATTTTGAAACAGGGTCTCACTAAGTTGCAGAAGGCCTCACTAAGTAGCTGAGGCTGGCCATGAACCCGGATCCTCGGGTCTCAGTCTCCCAAGTACTGGGATTACAGGCGTGCGCCACCACACCTGGCTCCAGCTGACTTTTTATTAGAATTTTAAATATATTTGTTCATAGGTGAATAGCGCTGACTTTTGTTTTATGGAATCATTTCTCTTTCTCTTTTTTCCTATTTTACACTGCCCTCTTTTGTTATCAAGTATCCCTTCTTGTGGTGCTGGACCTTTATATATATAATTTTTTCAGAAGAAAAATGATGCCGTTATTTATTGAAACTCACAAACGTTTATTGAACCCATAGGATAAGGGCTTATGTAGACTGTGAGATCGGAACATGAACAGAACACACGGAAGCTAAATACAAGTCATCCCTGGGTATCTGTGGGGGAATTAGTTCCAGGTCACCCCACTGTCTCCCCATGAACATACCAGAATCTATGGGCACCAAGTTCCTTTAAAAAATGACAGTATTTGCATATAACTTATGCACAGCCTCCTATTTGCTTTATTTATGTATTTATTTATTTTGATTTGTTTTGTTTTGTGGTCCTGGGGATTAAACCCAGGGGCATTCTACCTCCAAGCTACACCCCAGCCTTTTTTAATGCTTTGTTTTGAAACAGGGTCTCCCTGGGTTGCTGAGTCTTGCTAAGTTGCTGAGGCTGGTCTTGAACCTGGATCTTCCTGTTTCAGCCTCCCAAGTACCAGGATTATAGGCATGCACTACCACGCCTGGCTCCTCCCATATACTTTAAGTCATCTCTAGGTTACATATAATATCTAATACAATGTAAATGCTATGTTAACAGTTGTTGATTGTATTATTCCGGAAATAATGGGAAGAAAAAAACTCTGTACATGTTCAGTTTTTTTCCAAATATTTTTGATCAGCCATTGGTTGAATAAACAGATGTGGAAACTTGAATACAAAGGGCTTACTGCATTTACATGCACTCTCCTGGGCAGACAGGCTAGGAAGTCCCGACTAGACCACAGAGCTCCGATCCACGAAGGCTTGTTACAGGGTCAGTGCAGCTGGCTAGCAACACTCGTTCAATACCCTCTGCCTGGCCCACCTTCTGGTATGCATGCTTTATTTCTGAGTAAAGAAACTGATTCATGACATGTGATATAGGTGTCCTGGAACAAGTAAAAATCAGATATCAGAGAGCAAGAACATGTAAAGAAGTTTTAGCAAGATAATGTATATATTATATACGTTTACTTCATAAAGCATCAAATTGGTTTTAAAACTAACAATTTCAGGCAATATATATAAACATACATATATTATATATTATATATTATATGCATTATTTATGCATTATATATAATACATATTATATGTCATATAATTTTAATAAATCATATATATGATTTATTGTCATATTCTATACCAATATCTGTTGATTTTTCTAGATTGGATCTGTCCCCTCTCCCTCCTCTTGTCATCAGATCCAGCTGGGCACACCCAGCAAATAAGGATATGTTCATATAAACAGACCTAGAAGAATGCATTCTGAGGGTAAGACAAAGATACCGATATTCTCTTTTTATGGAACTCTGAGAAAGATCATTTTATTGTCACAAAATATAAAAAAATGAAGGAGAGAAAAAGGGAAAGGCTTTTGTCCTTATTTCCTTCTCTATTTGGCTCTCAGACATCCAGGAACTTCTCAGGACTAGCCACCAGTTGAACATCCTTTTGAAGACTGGGTCTCCATTTTTCCCATTCAGTTTAATTTTCCTTGTCCTTGATTTCCAATTCTAATCAATTGAGACTATGCCTATTTTCAAAATCACAATGAAAACAGGAGAAAAGTTAACTTGTGGGTGAAAACCCCTTAATGACCATTTTTTTTCTGAGTTGCAAATCTATTTTACAAATTCTTCAGAGTCAGGCTCAATGTCATAAAGGTGTAGGTAGACAGTATCTATGACCCCATGAGAGCAACAGACCCCCCCCCAAGCCTTCAGAATCTAGAAGCTCTCTCCTTGACCAAACTCCAGTTAGGTGGCTTCCTCTGAACTCTCCTTTCAACTGGACCCTAATCTTTGGGCTTCTATGTTCGTGTTGGCATTGTCCAATTTTAGCAAGAATCCTGCTAAGTCCATTTACTCAGAACCCCCCAACTTTGTATCTGATCACCCTCAACATCTGTTGTGTTGCTCATCCTCCACCATTCTGCAGGTGAGGTCTCATCAACTGGCCTGTTTATAGCAAGAGTCCCATTAGGTCACTTAGCCACAATCCCTTCTCATCCTTGATGTTCCTTTAATTTTCCATCCACTAACCCCACTCCCTGGCTATAAATTCCCATTTTATTTATTTATTTATTTATTTTTGCGGTACTGGGGATTGAACCCAGGGGTGTTCTACCTCCACGCTACACCCCCGGCCCTATTTTTTATACTTTATTTTGAAACCGGGTCTCACTAAGTTGCGGAGGGCCTCACTAAGTAGAGAGAGAGAGAGAAAGAGAGAGAGCTGAGGCTGGTCGCGAACCCGGATCCTCTGGTCTCCGCTTCCCAAAGTACTAGGATTACAAGCGTGCGCCACCACGCCCGGCATAAATTCCCATTTTAGTTGAAGACAACCTCTGTACCCTACTACAAAACCTTTTTATCTATTGTGTTTGTCCCTGTGATCGATCTGCCTTACCATTCTTTAATTAGTGCCATGAATACATTTTTCTTTAAGAGAACGCAATTTATTTCACTACTTCACATCTTTCTATCTTCCAGCAATCGTCTGTTATTCCTAAGTCACATGGAAGACGACTGTGACTCTGGGGAGGATCCTAAGTTGTGCTAGGATAAGAAGTGGGCCCCACACCTGGCTCAGAGGCCCCCCTTGCATCCGCAGTGCCCAGCAGTCAGATGGCTGGAGGAGGGATCAGCAGGTCTGCCAGCCCTTTCCTGGAATGTTGGGCTTCCAGGAAGAAGGGAATGGCTCCAAGGTTCCCACCATCACCAATTGCCGAAGTCCCTGTTGGCACCTTGTTGGTCTTTAGCTGAGGCTAAACTATAGCTCTGCGGGACAAGGAGTACTGCTATGACTATTTAAGCAGAAGCAAGATATTCATATAGTTTCAAAGTGTCTCCCCTTCCAAAATATGTAACAGTTGCAATGGGGAAAAGAGCAAGTATACAGTGGCCGATGTCACCTCGGTCCCATGGTCACAGATGTCATGGTGCACTGAGAACACACCCATCACCTCGTGCTTTCCTTCTCAGCAATGCCTAACCCAGTCTAATCACGAGATCACGTCAGACAAGCCCCAACCGAGGGGCATTCTACTAAAGGACTGACCGGTGCTCTTCAAAAGTGGCACGGCCATGAAATCAAGAAAAGGACCAGGAACTGTCGCAGATTGGAGGAGGCCAAGGAGACCTGACAGCTAAATGCAATATGGGAGCTGGGTGTGGTGGCGCAGGCTTGTAATCCCAGTACTTGGGAGGCTGAGACAGGAGGACGGTAGGTTCACCAGCCTCAGCAATTTAGCAAGGCCCTCAGCAACTTAATGAGACCCTGTTTCAAAAATAAAAAAAAATTAAAAAATAAAATAGGGCTGGGGGTGGAGCTCAGAGATAGAATGCCCTGGGTTCAATCCCCAGTACCTAAATAAATAAGTAAATACAATGTGGGGTCCTAAGTGGAATCCTGGGACAGAGAGAAGACATTCATGGGAAAACCGGTGACATGAATAAGTTCTAAAGTTACTGGTATCCTGCAAAGTTAACATCCTAATTTTGAAAAAATGCCCCATGGCATGCAAGATGCTAACAGGGGAAGCAGGGTGAGGGGTCTATAAGAACTCTATTGTTTTTGCTACTCTTCTGTAAGTTTAAAATAACTAAAAAAAAAATAATTAAAGTACCGCTCTAATTCCAAATGGCCAAGAGCAGCTGGAAATGCCTCTCAGCATTTGCGAAGCGAATATACAAAACGACCGTGCTCTGTAAGGAAGAAAATCTCCTCTTTCAGGAAGGAGCTGCCAAGAAGTCTTACAGAATATTAGGCAGGCTTAGCGCTCTCAATGTGGGAAAGAAACCAATAAATCATCCCGAATCCTAAGGAGATTATCGATGGTTTTTACTCCTCGATCCAGTTTCTATCTCCCAGCTCATTAGAAGTAATAAAGATGTGCAGGTTGAAACCAGAGTTGGTCTTCATTTACGATTCCCGTTTTGTTTATTGTTCTGTAAAACTTCCAAAAGCTTGGCTTTACCTTTAATTCTATAGCAAGGACCAAATTGAAGTAATCAAATCAAGCTGCTGTTATTCTGTAAAGCTATTTTGCCGGACCCCTGCTTTGAGTAAATGATTTCTATTAACATGCAGATTTGCTGGGGATTACCAGAAAGTCTCTCCAAATAATCATCAGAAGATATCTTTCTAAAGAATACTTTTCTCTCTGACTTGGACCAGGATTCAGTCCATAAATCTCTCTCTCTTCTACTCAGGGACAATTCAGGACTGCTCCGTGAGCAGGATGGGAAAACGGGGACTTCGTATTCACAGAGTCAACCAAACTGAAAATACAAAGTCCTGCTTCCTCCCAGCCATCCTGCGCATTTTAAAGCTGAGTGACACCGGTCATAAGGAAAAAGTAGTTCAGCAGGCGGAGTGTTAGCAGTGTGTGTGTGTGTGTGTGTGTGTGTGTGTGTGTGCGCGCACATGCAAGTGTGTGTAAGAAGGGAGTAAAGTGTGGATTTTCTGGGTTTCTTAAATTTAACTGCACAAAATATACACTTTGGCATAATACTTGGAGTGGGAGGCAACAGGGAGCCCTGGGTAAGGAGGAAGAGCTTCCGAGTCAGCTCCTTGGGTTGGAGTCATTGCTCCATGGCTGTTTAGCGTTGGGTGGGTTCCTTAAACTCTCTGAGCCTCTCCTTTGAACTGCCTCAATAAGGATGAAAGTTATACCTACCTATAGGGCTGCTGTCGAGATTAAACGAGCAAAAAATCCACACAAGAGCCAACGCATTAAAAGATTAACTATTGAAAGCTAGGAATTTTTCCATTTTATTTAAAAAGTATATAGGGTCATCACCTCGGTATGGGGGTGCGGGGTGATTTCTAGGACCCCTGGGGATACCCAAATCTGCAGAAGTTCAAGTACTTTGTATAAAATGGTATTGTATTTGCATAGAATCCACAAGCTTTCATATACCTTAAGTCATCTCTACACTACTTTTTGTATGGTGCACACAGGATACAAGGGCTCCACTAACACCAAAGAGGGGCTTACCTCTTGAAGCACACGCAGGCGGGGCACACCACACTGGAGCATGTTGTGCAATGCACAAGCACAACTCTGGAAGCACACCTGGGCGTGGCACAACACACCCCGGTGCTTCAGCAACACGCAGTCAGGGGCACAAGGTGCACTGCGCAGGCGCACTCCCTGCCGCTCACCCACAACCAGTGCACACTTTAACAACCGTCGTGAGCCCCCAGCAGCCTGAGGGCTACAACTATCAGCACCTGAGACCCAGTGGCCCCAGCTTCATCGCCCAGAGCCTTAACACGTTGCCATTCTGACCACTGACCACCCATCACCAACTACCCATAGTGATGTTAACGCTGGCTCTGGCTCCGCAGGAGACCTGGGCCCTGGTGGCTGCCGGGCAGTTCCTCACTTTTGGTTCTGGTGGCCACCACCCGCACATCTCTGGGTCAGCCTGAAGACCTGGACTCGCGACTGACCCAGACCGGGACCCCGACACGGCCAACTGAGCTCTGCGGTCAACAGACTGCCCATCCTGCCTTTCCCCGTTATACTAATCCCTAGTTTTTTCTTCTCTCTCTGTCCTAAAATGATGTAAGTTTGTGTGGTGTTAAGGAATGAAGAACCTGTCTTGGTTACGATTGTAGTAAACATTCTTGAAATGACTGAGACTGTGTTTTCATTCTTTCCACCATCTAAATCTGTTCAGAACACTTTCAGTGCCTGACACAATATAAATGTAATGTAACTGTAATTTACACCGCTATGTAAATGGTTGTGTAACAAGGATTTAGAGGCTGCTTTTGCTAAAAACACTGGCTTTTCACATGGGTCGGCAAATGTGAAAAACCGTGTCATCTCTCCCCCCATTTTGCATCTGTCTCCTTTGCTCTTGATCGCGTTGGATTCCAGGAGCAATAGGTCTGATCAATAAACATCTTTTGATAAATGACGCCCCAGGCAACAGCAACTTTCTTATCATTGCCAACAAGGCCCCCCCCTGACCACTGCGGGGATAATGACCAACTGACCATGGTTTGACCAAGGATGCTGCTCCTCTTGTTTATATAATCCTGGATCTCATTTCAGTAACTCCAAAATCAGGGCTGGAGACGATGGTCCCCTTGTCAGTATGGCTGGTATGGCCATACTGATTCAAGTTCCTTGCCTGCTTCTCACCATTACTTTTCTGCATGGTTTTTGGAGCAAGTGGCCTTATGGGATTCATTGAGACCCCCAGAATTAGATCTCTGGCCTAGCACTCTGGTAACAGTTGTTACACTGTATTATTTAGGGCATAAAAACAAGAAAAAGAGTGTACATATTCAATATGTTACAATTTTTTTCTAATATTTTTTATCTGTGGTTGGTTGAATCTTTAGCTGTGTAGTCTGAAGGTACTGAGGGTAGAAGCAATTCCAATGCCCATCAATGGGGAAATGGTTAAATGATGATCTATCCAATCAATGAAATCTTACACACCCATTAAAATAATTTCTCTAAAGGCTGTAGCAACCAACAACGTTTAGGAGAAAAGTATATCACAAACTGTTATGCACATTGTAACTGTAAAAACATAAAAGTTATCTGTTACAAATAACTGAAAAAGGTTACAGAAACATTTAAAGAGTTGCATTTAGATTGTGCCATTATAGGTGATTCCCAGCCCCCTTATTTTCCAGCTTTTTAATAATGATTTTTTAGTTTCCCTCTAAAATGAAAAACTGAGTTTTATGGTTTTTGTTTGGTTGATTCATTTTGGTTTTGGTACTGGGGATTGAACCCAGGGGTGTTCTATCATTGAGCTATATCACAGCCCTTTTTATTTTTTTATTTTGAGACTAGGTCTCTCTAAGTTGCCCAGGCTAACCTTGAACTTGCCATTCTCCAGCCTCAGCCTCTAGAGTAGCTAGGATTATAGGCCTGTGTCATCACACTTGGCTCAAAGTGAAAATTTTATTTTATTTTTTATTTATTTATTTATTTATTTTTGGCAGTACTGGGGATTGAACCCAGGGGCATTCTACCTCCAAGCTATACCCCCAGCCCTATTTTTTATTCTTTTATTTTGAAACAGGGTCTCACTAAATTGCGGAGGACCTCACGAAGTAGCTGAGGCTGGCAGGGAACATATGTTCCTCCTGTCTCAGCCTCCCAAATACTGGGATTACAAGCATGTGCCACCACGCTCAGCTAAAGTGAAAATTTTTAAGAAAAGAATAACAGAAGGAAGGAGGATTTTGTGGCCTTTTACACCAGAATAACATAACCTTTTTTTGTGTGTGTGGTACTGGGGATTGAACCCAGGGGCATTCTACCTCCGGGCTACACCCCCAGCCCTATTTTTTATTCTTTATTTTGAAACAGGGTCTTGCTAAATTGCAGAGAGCCTCACTAAGTAGCTGAGGCTGGCCGCGAACCCGGATCCTCCTGTCTCAGCCTCCCACATACTGGGATTACAAGTGTGTGCCACCACACCCAGCTAACCTAACTTTTTTGACTCTCTCTCTCTGGTCTGCTTTCCCCCTGCCCCCCACCTCATCCAAAACTGATCCAGGAGCTTCACTCAGAAGATCCCTGCACCTGTCCAGGTAGGAAGCGGTGTGTGCATGCGCCTGCGAGGAGCCTGGGTGGGGCTGGCTTCCGAGCTCTGTTCCCAGGTCACAGGTTTGATTCCCAGCTTGGGAAAGATATTTCATCTCCACCACCCCCAACCCCACTCCACACCTTTTAAGGATTTAGTTTCTATATGTACAGAACTGATGTAAATATGTGAATCTATTTTATTTACAAACTGATTTCATAACAGGCAAGTTCTGCCACTTGATCTATTACAAATAGTTGTGAAATGAAATATAAAAGTAATCAACAAGGCACATTATTATACATTTTATTTCTGTAGCTACTAATTACAACCGCTGTTTTGCCATTCTGCCTGCCAACTGGCTGCTCTCCTGCCTTCCTTGATAAATATATGTTGTAGATATAGGTTGGGTCAAATGAGAAATGAACTGCATGGTATTTTTGTCAGTTGTATGTATTAGCACACAAACAGGCGACCCAGAAAATCAACTTTTGGTAAATTCTAGAGTCACTTAGCAATTCTATCTTTGAAAATAGCCTTAAAAAAAGCAGTAAAAATAATCCTTAGACCACTCAGGGTAGGAGGAAGTAGGGCTTTAGAGAATACGAAGATTCTTCTCAAATTTGCCAAAATTCTAATGAAACATATGAGAAAGTCGCGTGTCTCCTACCCCCCCCCATCAACAGTAGCAACAAGATCTGTCTAAGGAAAATCACAACTCCCAGACCTGTGATTGAAAGGCTGTCTTCACCCTGAGCTTGCCTCTGCTATTTATAGCTCTCCTCACCGAGCCAGAGGCTCAGGGACATTCCTGTGTCCCTGGGGAAGAGGCTGTTGACTTGTTATTTTCCTCTAATTCTGCTGGTCCTCGCCTCTCCTAAGATGATGGTCAGCCAGTTTAATGTGAAACCTTGTCCCTCTCCCACCAGCCTCCCAAGTACTGGTATTACAAGCGTGCACCATCACACCTGACTCAATTCCTACATTTTAAAATAAATTTCAGGAGCTAGTGAGGAAGAAAGATGATCAAGAAGCAGCCCACAAGATTATAATGTCTTCCAGGGGAGGCCCAGGTTCCATCTATCTCCATGTCTCCAGAGCCTAGCACAGTGCCTGGTAAAAGCAATAATAACAAAACAATCCGTATTTGAAATCTTTACATGTATCAACTATTTAATCATTAAAGCAATCATATAAGTAGATACTATGATTTTTCTTCATATAGACAAAAGGGAACCGAGGATCAGAGAGGTAAGTAATTTGCCCAAAGACTCTCAGTCAGGACTAGAATTCAGGTCTCCGTGCCGAATCCCATACCCTTAACCACTGTGCTACACTGCTTCAGATGTTGGCTGCATGGCTAAGAGAATGCGTGGAAACCCCCTCGGCAGTGTTGTGTTGTTTTAGGCATGGTTCTAGCCCATGCTGTGAAAGAAACACAGATTTATGTTATTCTATATCTACACCTCCTTCTTTGCCAGAACTAGTCTTTCAAAGTCAGAGCCTAGATTTTTGCACAGAGAGTGTTATAGTTAGATATAGATTGTCCCCTGAAGACCTCATGTATTAATGCTCAGAATTGATGTAATTAAGTCATGAGGGTTCTAATCTCATTGGTAGATAAATCCATTGTAATAGATTTACTGGGTGGTAACCTAGGCAGGTGGGGTATGGCTGGAAGAGGTGGGTACCAGGGGGTGTGGCCTTAGGAACTGTGCATGTGTCCTTGAATCCCCTTGCTTGCTTTCTCTTGCTTCCAGCCTCCATAATGTGAGAGCAGAGCCTTGCTCTCTCCCTCTCTCTACCTTCTGCCACCATGCCCTGAACTCCACAGACCCAGCCTCACATGGACTGAACCCCTGAAATCTCTAGGACTGTGAGCAAATAAATCTTCCTTCCTCTAAGTTGTGTGGTCAGGTTTATTGGGTCACAGCAAGAGAATGCTGACTGAAACAGAGAGGCTTACCATTGGGACTGAAACTACAAACTCCCATACGGGGAGGATGCTCAGTGCTTCCTTAGAGCATGTCAAAGGCAACTCACCTGTTACTTCCTTCCCTGGTTGCCCTAGTAGGCTTTGTGCTACTATAACAGAATACTAAAGACTGGGTAATTTATAATGAACAGAAATTTATTTGGCTCGTGGTTCTGGAGGCTGGGAAGTCCAAGATCAAGCACACATGGTGAGAGCAAGAGAGGTCCAGACTTGCTTTTTTTTTTTTTTTTAAAAAAAGCTCACTGTTGCATTAATTTATATCCCCTATAGTAACATTAATCCAGAACCTTCAAGACCTAATCACCTCTTAAAGGTCCTACCTCTCAACGCTGCTGCATTAGGGATTAAATTCTCAACACATGAAATTTGGGAGCTACATTCAAATCATAGTTCCAAATTCGTGGGAGCAACCTTGAGATTCCAGGGAATAAATAGGAAGGAAATCTCATTCTGTGCTAGAGAGCAGATGTTCCATCAGCAAGTTTCAGAAGTAGAAGGTTGACCCTGGAAGCAGAGTCTATGAGCAGATGATGTTCTCCAATGCTGGGTGGATTGAGAACTCCCCATGTTGTAGCCAATGGCGACACTGAGAGGTGCTAGAACCTTTAGGAGGCGGGGCCTAGTAGAAGGAAGTTAGGTCATTGGTGGCGTGCCCTTGGAGGAGGCAATAGGACCCTGTGTCTCTGCTTCTCAGCTGCCATAAGGTGAGTAGACCTCCCCCTCCACGTGCTCCTGCTATGATGCACTGAGCCGCCACAGGCCCAAAACAACAGGGCCGAGTGACCATGGACTGAAATCTCCGGAACAATGAGCCAAAGTCAACCTTTCCTCTTCTCAAGTTGACTATCTCAGGTGTTTGTCACAGTGATGGAAAGCTGACTAACTTATCCCGTAATCTCAAAATCCCACGTTCTACTAAAGAAAATGACACAGAATGATACATTTATACACTGATATAAACTCAAAGCCCCAAACCAGAAAATACCTATGTTATCCTAGATGCATATGAAAGTACTAAAGCTGGATGGAAGGAAGTCTATCTGTCAACAAGCATGTGACACCCAGGAAAGAGTGGAGAGAGGAATGGGCCAGAGGTTGTGATAAAGGGTCTTTCTTTAGAAAACAGCTATGAAAATGTGTTAACAGTTGTGAATTCTAGATATCATGTTAATCTGTGGGCTTCTCAGGGTCTTTACACTTTTTCAAATAAAAAGCAAAGACACGGAGGTAGATTGATTTACATCATTTCTCTGAGTGAAAAAAGGACACTGGACAGTTTCTAGTAGCACAACAATCCTCAGGCTCCCTGCGAAGCGGTGAGCTCCTGTCCATGACCCTGGGAAGGAGGAGCCACAGGATGGCATGGCAGGAAGGTACATTCACCAGGCAAGGAAATCCGAGGTTTGGAGAGAGGTTGGCTCAAACACTGGGGTTTTCAAACTTTTTACCCAGAGTAAAAAATAACCTTTACATTATGACCCTAATCACACATATACACACACTCACAGTCCTGAAATCAAGTTCCACCAAACTCATCCTAGCTAACTATGCTGCAGCCTGATATTTCTGTATTTTGTTTGTCTATTTATGGTACTGGGGATTGAACACAGGGACATTCTACTTCCAAGCTGCACCCCCCTTTTTAATTTGAAACAGGGTATTGCTAAGTTGCTGAGGCTGGCCTGGAACCTGCAATCCTCCTGTCTCAGCCTCCCAAGTACTGGGATTACAGGTGTGTGTCACTGTTCCCAACTTGATATTTCTATATTTTTAAAAATGCTGGTTGAGACCCACTACAACGACTTTGTGACCTATGAATGTTAGAGCCCTACTCTTGGAAAAGTACAGGGAAGATGATCTTTAAGGCCCCTTGGGGGCCAAGGGTCTGCGCCTCCTTTGAGACTCACTCTCCTCTCCCCCTCTTCTCCCCACCTGAAGTTGGAAACGCGGCACCTGATGAGGGACTTGATGAATGGCCCACCACACAGAGCGCTTGCCTTTCTCCTCCTGTCTGACCATTGCATCACTTGTCCATGAGCAAGGGCAGGACTAAGCAGGTGAAATTCACTTCTCTTCATTAATAGCTCTGATAAAAGGGCAAAGGAGGAAAGGATGATGGTGACAATTGGCTTCAGAGTTTTCTGTGGCTTTGAATTACCCAAACCACTCCAGTTTCAGAGGCCACTGAGTTCCAACTGCCGGTACAACTGAGCAGGATGCTCACTGCACAAGAGCCCTGGACCAAGGGGGTAGGCAAGGACTCAAATCCAGCCTGCACTCTCTTTGCTAAACCTGGCACCCTGCACAGGGCTGAGACCCCTTAGTTCACACAAAGCCACAGTATGGGTAGCAGAGGCCCCCATTAAACATGTTATTTCACAACTCAACTTTATGAACAAGTACTGGGTGGAAAAGGCTAAAATTGCCAAAACGAAGAGAAAAACTATTTTTAAAAAGAGTTGCAAATGGAGGTTGTAGCTGAAGACAGAAGATTGGGTCGAGATCTGTTGAGATGCAACTTTTGCTGGTTGCAACCAGTTGGAGGCTCACTTCAGTAAGAGCCCATCTAATGGAGCTTAGAAATCTTAACACAGAGGTGGGCTACTTTCCAAATGTTGTCTGAGTGGCAGAGGTTTTCTTTGTCTCCCTGGAACTCACTTTCCAAGGAAACTTTCACAGTCTGAGGACACTTGTCATCCAAGTGACTGATTTCTCCCTGTCACCTTTCATCCTGCCGTGTAGACATTGCTCCGGCCACTGTGGGCACAGTGAGCTGCTCCTTCCATGGGGTTAATGGCCCATGGCGGTGTGCTGGATGTGGCAGTTTGTAATGTAAAGAGGCTGAATTGTTTGTTTAACAGTCAAGTGACAAATTATTTAATTAGCACATATGCCCTTTGTCTCCACAGCTGTGATCATTGGTACTAATTGCAAAGCAGTCTTAATTTATCATAGATATACTGCTCCACCATGCTAATGCGATCATTACAAACAGCCATTATGCCCCTGCACCAGCTTTGAAAATGAGAGCAATTCCGCCACATGGGGAAAACCATGCTTCCAGCCCTGGCCAATATATGTAGCCACAACCATCTTCCGGGAAAAGGCGTATTCAAGGTAGAAGAGCTTCTCTGAGGTCTTGCCTTCATAGCTTGGGCCAGGCTGGTGCAGAGCACCACAGCTTGAAAGCCTGAACCCCACCCCACCTCTCCCCCTGGGACACAAAGCACAGGTCAACCAGATTTGGCCCCGTCCCCCGCCCGTCCACCCGCCACTTACAAAGTCAAACTTTCTCCTTTCTCTCATCAAATACGCTCCATAGTTCCACAAATGTGGACCTCGAAGCCTTGTGCTCACCTCTGAACAAATCTTGGGGGCCAGCCGGGCTTAGCAGCTTATCAACAAACACCAGTGATCACAAGTAGCAATCTAATATCCCCAGAACCAGGTGCCAAAGCCATGACTGCAGGGCTGGTAGGGTGCCAGTCAGGGACATGGTGGGGCTGGGGTGTGACAGGTGGGTGGGGTGTGACACCCAATCCCAGATGGGTGTAGAGTATGCATATACCAGACTGGGGATGAGGCAGTACCATCTCCAAATTTTCCAGTAAACACTATGTTTGCTGCTAACAAAGCAATGGGTGAGCTGGGTGTGGTGGTGCACACCTGTAATCCCAGTACTTGGGAGGCTGAGACAGGAGGGTCGCAGGTTCGAGGACAGCCTCAGCAACCTAGAGAGACTCTCAGCAACCTAGTGAGACTCTGTTTCAAAATAAAAGTTAAAAAAGGGCTAGGGGTGTAGCTCAGAGATAGAATGCCCCTGAGTTCAATCCTCAGTACCAACAATTTTTTAAAAAGTCCAATAAAAGCATATAAAAGGACTGGGAACCTGGGCGTGGTGGCACACGCTTGTAATCCCAGTACTTGGGAGGCCGAGACCAGAGGACCCGGATTCATGGCCAGCCTCAACTACTTAGTGAGGCCCTCCGCAACTTCGTGAGACCCAGTTTCAAAATAAAGGATAAAAAATAGGGCTGGGGGTGTAGCGCAGAGGTAGAACGCCCCTGGGTTCAATCCCCGGTACCGCAAAAAAATAAAAAATAAAAAAAGGACTGGGAAACTTGGCTGAACACCTCGGACTGGGGGCTTCCGTAGTAATGAAGATGGCCGGGGCCACAAAGCTGGCCCTGCGTGAGATTCGCATCCACTTATGCCAGCGTTTGCCAGCCCGTCAGGGCATCAGGGATTTCATTGAGAAACGCTATGTGGAGCTGAAGAAGGCGAGCCCCGGCCTGCCCATTCTAATCCGCGAATGCTCAGATGTGCAGCCTAAACTCTGGGCCCGCTACGCATTTGGGCAAAAGAAGAATGTCTCTTTAAACAACTTCAGTGCTGATGAGGTAACCAGAGCCCTGGAGAATGCGCTAAGTGGCAAAGCCTGAAGTCTAAGGAGTATGAACAAGAACCCCAGAGCCTGGGCTCTGCTGGACTGAGTACAGTGTGGAAAATTGTGCTCTCCTATTCCTTATAAAACATGTGCTGTAACATGCTGCCTCAAGATGTTCTCGTCTTCCCTTTACCCTCTACTCCTTATTGTACAACCATTGAGGCAATGGTTACAGTTTAATGTAAAAATAAAACTTTATTTCTCATTTTAAAAAAGCATATAAAACCCATTGGAGAAGGGGGTCCAAGAAATGACGCCGAGCTGCCTGGTATCAGTGGTAATGGCTCCTGGTTTGAACCGCAAGTTTGGAGGAAGATCTTTTAGCACAGCTGGGACATGAGTACCACATGTTCACCAGCAAGGCTAATTAGCCACCTCTGCAGAAAGCAGCTACCCAGCTATTTTCTCATTATCCTCTTAACACCCTGAGAAGCAGGCAGGAGACTGCTGATTTTTTTTTTTTTTTTTTTTTTTTTTTTTTGCGGTACCGGGGATTGAACCCAGGGGCGTTCTACCTCCGCACTACATCCCCGGCCCTATTTTTTATCCTTTATTTTGAAACCGGGTCTCACAAAGTTGCGGAGGGCCTCACTAATTAGCTGAGGCTGGCTGCGAACCCGGATCCTCCGGTCTCTGCCTCCCAAGTACTGGGATTACAGGCAAGGGAGGGGGCTGGCTGACCGAGAGGCATGTGGGGTGGGGGTGAGGTTGCCAAGTGAAATACAGGACAGACACACCATTAAATTTGGATTTCAGGGAACCAGCCGTCACTTGTTAGTATTTGCTGTTTTTCTGAAATTCAAATGTAGCTGGGCATCCTGTGTGTTTATTTGCTAGGTCTAGCATTCCTAGAGGAGAAGATGACCAAGGGGACAAAGGGCAACACAGCACTTTCTAGAATCTTCACCTGGGGTGCAGACCCAGGGCATAAACCCAACGCCTCTGTCTGACTCCAGCCACACACCACAGAAGCAACCTGTGACCACCTGGTGGCTGGCTTCAGCCCCAGATGCTCTGCCCAGGAGCCTGTGCAGAACCAGCTCCAGGAAATGCCAGCCTGTGAGAGCTGGGCCTCTTCCCCCTCTGGGCTGCCGGGACCCTGCCTTCCCCAGCCACTACCTTGAATAAAAGACTTTATTAAATCAGGCAGACGTCAGCCCCACCGCTCAGTTGTAAGTTAACCAGACGACAGGGCAGGACGGATGAAAGTCCCCCGGTGGTAGCATCAACATAAAAGGGGGCCCTGGTGGAGGGGACAGAGGGGACAGCGTCCAGGCCCCAGTCCTAATTTTCAGGTGGTCACTGCTCAGAACTATCAGCTGTGCTGTCCCCCCAGACGGCAAATTGAAAACAGCAAATGTAGCTCTATTCTTTTGTATCTCCCTTCCCCCTTTTTCTTCTTTTTTTCTTTCTCTCTCTGTCTCTCTCTCTTTTTTTATCAATACAGAATACAAGGCCACTGCCAAAAACATATCCCACACAATCAAACATCAGATGGTGACTCCTTTCCCACAGCTTGTGTGAGTGAAAACAGTGAAATTATACCCATGTTTTCGCAGCGAGCGCCCTGGTGCTCCAGCAGAGGCCGGGCCGGCGCTGGCTCTTGTTCGCCTGCTTTTTGTTCCTGCGTCCGCAGTGTTTTTAGCGCTGAACACCATTCAGCTGGCATTCAGCATTGTATGTCACTCCGCACATGGTTCATCCGCTCCAAATGTGTGCATGTACCCAGAAAATGCAGCTTTTCATTATGTATTCTCTATGTAACAGAAAAGATTAAGATATAAGCCTGGTGAATGCAGGGGGAATTAGTTAGACAGATGAATAAGGGAAAAATGAATCTAGAATGATGTGGATTTGGTCTAATGATTGTGGGGGGCGGTAAGAACTTGCTGGTAGGTTTCAGCCCTTTTAATCCCAGGCTGTGTGTGTGTATTTTGGCAGGAGAAATACTTCTTCCCAAGTCCATCTCGAAGGGTACAGTCAAAGGGTACAGTTGCTTTCGTGCGCGCGTGTGTGCGCGCGCACACGCACACACACACACACACACTTACACAAACCTCCAACCCCAGGAAGATGAAAGGTTTCCTCAAGCCGGGGTCCCTGGTCTGCAACTTTATTGCAGTTTCAGAGAATTCCATATTTCAACATCCAGGCTTTTAAAAGAAAATGAAATGTAAGCGGAAAGACTCCAAGCTATTGATGATTTTTAGTTTTCTATTTTTTTCTGTTTTTACTTTTCTATTTTTATTTCATTCATCTGGACTTCTATACAGGATCCAGGCTGAGAAGGGAGATGTCCACAATGGACTTGATTTTTGAACAACTGGCAAAAGCTAAAATGCTTTTACATACTTTTTCACAAGCACCCAAACTTGGGGGAGTGACAGGGGAGTGCTGTGGTCATTTACACTGCACACAATCAGTGTGATCTGGGGCTAAAACTGTAGTTAATTAACAGTTGAGTGTTCAAGCAGCATTTGTAAGAGGCATATGTGTTTAATAGCATTTGTTTGATGGCTTAATAGGAAGTCGGAACAGAGAAAATTTAGATGTAGGCTTACTTACTTCCTACAGCAGTTTCCAGAGAAAGATTTTTTTTCCAGCCAATTTTGATTGAAAATCAAGATTTGCATCACAATGGAGATATTTCAAAAGTATAAACACAAAAGGCTGCAACTTCAGAGACCTCTCGGTCAGATGCGCTGGTTTCTAGCACATCCTAAAGCTTTGGGAAGGGATGGTCTCAGATTGGGCCAGAGGAGGCTCTATTCCCTGCTCATTGCAAAAATTCACACGGCTGGTAACTCCTATGTGACTATTTAATGTGGGGGGAAGGAGAGTAGAGACGATTTTGCTTTGGAGGAAACTGTTTACATAATTTAACTCACAGATATTTTTGGTGTGCAGAGAGGAACATATTTGACTATCCAATTAATTCGCATACAAAAATAAGCCTTTCAGAGATTAACAAAATCTGACAAAAGCTAAATCCTTGCATTGTTGAATATTCTATGTTTTTGGTATTCCCTTGCATAAGTAAGGTCCAAAACTTTGACAAAAAAAATTTTTTTTTATTCTCCCTTCCACCCCACCCTTTGGTACTGGGGTTTTAACCAGGGGCATTTTACCTCTGAGCTAAACCTCAGCCTTTTTTAATTTTTATTTTGAAATAGGATCTTGCTAAGTTGCTGAAAATGGCCAGGAACCTGTGATCCTTCTATCTCAGCCTACCAAGTATTGGAATTACAGGCATGAGCCTTTGTGCCTGGTTCAAATTTATTTGAGTAAAAAGTATACATATTATTAAGCTACACACTACCAATGAGCAGTAGTATCAATTTTTTCATTCTCTATCGAAATAAATTCATTTTCATTTTACCCATAATGTGATCAATATTTAATGATTTAGCTCCTAGGTTTATATCATTTTGAAATGTTAACAGTTTAAGTTTCTTTTTTCTTTTCTTGGTGCTGGGGGATTTAACCCAGGGCCTCTTGTATGCTAAGCACTTGTTCTACTACCCCCCTTCTCAGCCCCCAAAGTTTCTTTTCTATAACTCAATATGCAAGATTCTTCTTCTTCTTCTTCTTCTTCTTCTTCTTCTTCTTCTTCTTCTCCTCCTCCTCCTCCTCCTCCTCCTCCTCCTCCTCCTCCTTCTTTTTTAACTTTGGGTACTGGGGATTGAACCCATGGGTATTCTATCTTCAAGCTATACCCCCAACCCTATTTTATTTTGAAACCAGGTCTCACTAGGTTCCTGAAAGTCTCACTAAATTGCTGAGGCTGACCTGGAACCTGCAATCCTCCTACCTCAGCCTCCCAAATACTGGGATTACAGGTGTGTGCCACCACGCCCAGCTAGCAAGACTATTCCCACCCCTCCCCCATTCCTACAATCTTCTTACACACGTGTGGCAACTGTTGTACAGATCAAATCGAGAACTGTGACATGTCGCTATGTTTACCGAGACCCTTTTTTAAGGCTCCACAGTGAGCCAGGCGTGGTGGCGCACGCTTGTAATCCCAGTACTTTGGGAGGCGGAAACCAGAGGATCCGGGTTTGCGGCCAGCCTCAGCTTGCTCTCTCTCTCTCTCTCTCTCTCTCTCTCCTTAGTGAGGCCCTCCGCAACTTCGTGAGACCCGGTTTCAAAATAAAGTATAAAAAATAGGGCCGGGGGTGTAGCGCCGCGGAGGTAGAACGCCCCTGCGTTCAATCCCCGGTACTGCAAAAAACAAACAAAAAAAAGGCTCCACATTCTGTTTTCCTAGCCTCGTCCAAGATTTGGATTCATGGAAGAACAGAACATCTAGCGTCCATTAACACATTGCTGGATTTGCATGCCAATTTTTGTAAAGTTGCTATCTTCTGATAACCCCTTAGGAGACAAAGTGCTAACCTATATCCTACCTTCTTACTGTATGTAAAAATAAGCCTGAGCTATTTTCTTCCTTAGCCGTGGTGTAATCCCTGGGGACTGATGAGAGCTGGCAAACCCCTTCTTTGGTGGTGACCTTTCCAGTATGAGTTGCTAAGCCTAGTGGGGGCCGTGTCCCTGGATCCTGGCATCGCCGCTTGCCTGGTGTTCTCTTTCCTCTCGGGTCCCTTGCACGTGGCATGGGGGGGCTCACAAAATCTTCCCTTTGGCCTCAATAATCTGCTATAATTTTCCTTTTTTTCTCACAATAGTGTATTTGAAACCATTTACATCTTCCATAATAAGTTCCCTTTTCTCTCTCTCAACCTAAAAAAATTTAATTGCATTTCAGAATCTCCATAAACAGCCAGTGTCACAATAAACAACCCACTTAAAAAAAAAAGTGAGCCGGGCGTGGTGGTGCACACTTATAATCCCAGTACTTGGGAGGCTGAGACCAGAGGATCTGGGTTCGCGGCTAGCCTCAGCTACTTAGTGAGGCCCTCCGCAACTTAGCGAGACCCTGTTTCAAAATAAAGAATAAAAAATAGGGCTGGGGGTGTAGCCCGGAGGTAGAATGCCCCTGGGTTCAATCCCCAGTACTGCAAAAAAAAAAAAAGTGCCATCAGCAGAAATGTTCGATCATAATTTGCCAGATAGAACAAAACAGACACGGCCTCTGCTTTGTCCTTGTGTATATTTGGGTTATCACCAGTGTCGCGGCTTCTAAAGCGTCTTTCTGGACTAACCACAGGGCTGGACCGTGGAAAATCAAAAAACAAACTGGCATTGGGAAGGAGTCACTTTCCAAGGGGAAGGAAGTCATGTCCGGATTGCCTATTATTTCAGACTTATTTCTGCTTCTCCAGGTCTTCCAAGGTAACCGGTGAGGACGGGTCGCCCACCTTCTGTCTCGCAGAAGTTAGGAAGCAGCAAAGGCCTTCTCGCCAGGAATCAGAAAGGGAAACCTGTTTGCTTTTAGGGTTTTGAGTCCTCCCATAGAGATGAAAGGGGAATTAAAGGGACTCACCCGGTGGAGTCGCCAAAGTAAAAACGGGCCACTTTATCCGGGCCCTTCAGAGCTCTTTAAGATTTGAAGGTCTGGATTGAAATCCGTATAATACGTTCATTCACTAAGTCAAGATTAATAGCATGGGTGTTGTACCCTGGGGTGGGAGGGGGCTCCAGAAGACATTTGAAAATAAAGACTGTCTTGCTTTGAAACACTTCCTCTGCTGCACACATCTGGGGGAGGGGGAAGAAGAGGATTTTATTTTTCTCCCTAATAAAAATTCCTTTAGCATCTGATTTAAATTCACTAAATATTTTCCTCCATATAGACATTTCCCTCTTTCCGCCTCAAATATTGCTGGGTCTCACTGTTGCTCCCTCCCCTGCATAATTCTTTCTAAAGCAGTTGCAGGTAGGTGGCATCTTACCCTCCTGTCTTAGCCACCCTGTGCTTAATCATCACCTTTATCCTTTTATGCTGCCTCTCTGGGTTTCACTAACAACACCCCAAATAGCTGCATTTAGGACCAGAAATAATCTAAGCTTGCCTTTCTTCTCCAACAGGTTTTAAAATAAAATTGGAGCCAGACATGGTGGTGCATGCTTGTCATCCCAGTACTTAGGAGGCTGAGACCAGAGGATACAGGTTTGCAGCCAGCGTCAGCTACTTAGTGAGGCCCTCCGCAACTTAGTGAGACCCTGTTTCAAAATAAAGAATAAAAAAAATAGGGCTGGGGGTGTAGCTCGGAGGTAGAATGCCCCTGGGTTCAATCCCTAGTACTGAAAAAAAATTTGGAAGGAAATCACTTTGAGTTATAATATATTGGTTATTTGCACCAAGGTGGTTTTATTTGCCTTCTGATTTGCCCTAGAAAATGGAATAAGATAAAAAAAAAATAGAATCCAAGCCATGGTTGTGCAGAGATAGTGGCTCTCTGCAGGCTCTGGAGGGAGGCAGGAATGTGCATTGGAAAGTTAAGCTCTGAAACTTCCAGGCTGGAGGGTGTGAAGCCCGTTGCTTCCCTAAGGACTCCCTTGGTGGCACCTCCCAAGTCGGAAGGTTTCTGTGAAAATGCAGCCTGAGGAAGCCTGGATTTTCATAGAAACCACTTGTCATATTCGGAAATACGTTTTCCTTTTCCTGTCTCTCTCTGAGTCTCTCTGCATCTGCATGTGATCATGTTTAGCGGTTACTTTTTTGCATGTTGGGAAGATTTTACACAACGCTCGTGTTAAACCGCATGGCCCGTCACAGGGGTTTCAGTCCGGGTTGTGTATTGGATGATAAACCCTGGGGATGGGGAAGCAACCTACTCCTCTACAAGCCCCCACTGCAAATTCTACCCCAGCATCGTGTTTTCTAACCAGCTCGCTTGAATACCATAGAGATCCTAAAGATGGGCAGCTTCTTAGCTTGCAAGTGGCTCCGTTTAAGAAGCACAAAGACCCAGGGTTGAGGAAGCAGGTATTGCATTTTAGGGCAAAAACCAGAAAGAGGTAAGACTCACGGATGCAAGCTGTGTGGTGTGTGTGCGCTTATCATTGTGAGTTGGTTTAATGTGTCTGTCAGCTGTCTTACTGATGTCTGATTAATCCTGCTGGTCACCAGGGGTAAGCCAGGGTTTCATCTGACCTAGGAACAAAACTTTTCCTCTCTTGGACAGAAGGTGGTCTCTCCAGGTCAGGGTATGGGTCACTGGAAGGGCAGCCTGAGGAAGCCTGCATTTTCACAGAAACCACTTGTTACAATTAGTTAAAAAAAAAAGCCAACATGCGGTGAATTGACACTTTTGTGGGTCCCTTGGTTTGGACAGTGCATTGTTCTGGGAAACAATGTCCGCATCTTCGTTTGAAAGTGGAAAGAGTACAACGCGTATTTCAAGTAGCCAAATCCCCACACTCTGAGCCACTTGTGGGTTTGGTTTCCTTCAGTGTCTAGAAGGCACTAAATCCGAGTATATTCAGTGAAAATGCAGAACGGTTAAATCGAACCAGACAGCGTCCGCACCCACTGTCCCAGCCAGTTGGGCTGACGAGTCATTTGCAGAATTGAAACTGAAGACAAGTCCTGTGTGATCTTTCTCCTCTGCGGAATCTTACCATTTGATCCCACTGAACAGAGAGGAGCTGGGTGGATGGGGGCGGGGAGGGTGGGGAGACGCTGGCCAGAGGATAGCTAGTCACAGGAAAACGAAGTTCAAGAGGTCTGTTGTACAACAAGGAGACTGTGGTTAACGACGATATGATGTATTCTTTTTTTTTTATTCTTTTTCTGATACTGGGGTTTGAATCCAGGGGTGTTCTACCACTGCACTATACCCCAGGCCCTATTTTATTTTTTTATTTTGAAACAGGGTCTTACTAAATTCCCATTGCACTGGCCTTGAACCTGCAATCCTCCTGTCTCAGCCTCCTAAGGACTGGGATTACAGGCCCGTGCCAGCTCCGAAATAATGTATTCTTGAAACACACAGAGTAGATGTTAAGTATTCTCACCAAAAACAGGATGGCTGTATAATGCAATACACTTGTTAACTAGTTAGATTTAAGTATCCCATGCTGTCTACATGCCTCAAAACATCATGTAGTACATGATTAGAATACAGTTTTATCTATGGATTAAAAACAAATAAATAGCCGGGCGTGGTGGTGCACACCTGTAATCCCCGTACTGTGAGGGTGAGACAGGAGGATCACAGGTTCAAGGACAGCCTCAGCTCATAGAGAGACTCTCGGCAACCTAGTGAGACCCTGTTTTGACACAAAAAATTAAAAAGGGCTGGGGGTATAGCTCAGAGATAGAATGCCCCTGAATTCAACCCCCAGTACCACACACACACACACACACACACACACACACACACACACACACACGATACAAAAAGAAAAGAAATGGGAAGAAGGTCCCTTGACTCTTGGGACAGAATGCACTTGGACTCTGGCAGACAAGTCTAGGTGCTCCCCCATATCAGTTCTATTCTCTTCCTTCACAATAGAGACCCTAATTTTTAGCCCACCACAGGCCCCTGCAATAACAATACTACATTTCCCAGACTTGCTTATGGTGGAGTATGGCCTTGAGCCTGAGTTCTAGGCAAAGGATGAAGGCGGAAGTACAGTGCCACCTTCTGGAAAGTGTCCTTAAGGGAAAGGGGCCTTCCTTCCTTCCTTCCTTCCTTCCTTCCTTCCTTCCTTCCTGGTGACTGGAATGCAGATGCAATGGCTGGACACCTGGCACTCTAAGCAGTGGTGCTAAGGAGGCAAAATGGCCCCCATGACCCAGTAGAGCAGGGGGCATCCCACCAGCCCTGGGCACACGAGAAAGGAATACACTCAGGCCTATTTCAAGCCACCTTTATTTGGGGCCTCAATTTCAGACAGATGAACTGAATTCTCATGAAGGCAAGTTCTCAGGGGATTCTCACTCTTTCTCCCAAGCCCAAATGAAAGTTGCAAAATGTTCATTGCAGTTTGAGTCTCTGGACTCAACTGCAAGGGCAAAGAGAGAAAACGAGGCCGAGGGGTCCAGTGCAAGGTGACGCGCTGGCCTGGCCCTGCCCTGGAGAAGGATGGTGACAAGGAACAGAAAGCTCCTATGAGCCAAAGCTTACCTCCGAGGAAGCCGAGCCGCCCAGTAACTGTCCCTCCCGACTAATCGTTGTTGGATACAAAGCCATTCAAACAGGTCTAAGGACATTCACCCTACAGATGAGGGAAACTGATTCCCAGCGACTGCTTTTCATTTTCTACTGCTTGTTATGGTTTTTTTGTGGATTCTATAGCTGCTAACCAGGCCCTGAAAGCAAGGAAGAAGACTTCAAATGCATTTGGACCAAAATAAATAAACAACAAAAGCAAGAGGTCTCCAAGATCAAATGCCACATGGTGGATTATTTGAGCTCAACTAATTTTTCTTTTGTGAGATGGCAATGATTTAAAGTCAAGAGTTTTGAGCTGGGCGTGGTGGCGCACGCTTATAATCCCGGTACTTGGGAGGCTGAGACAGGAGGATCGCAGGTTCACGGCCAGCCTCAGCTACTTAGTGAGGACCTCCGCAACTTAGTGAGACCCTGTTTCAAAATAAAGAATAAAAAAATAGGGCTGGGGGTGTAGCTCGGAGGTAGAATGTCCCTGGGTTCAACCCCCAGTTCTGCAAAAATAAATAAATAAATAAATAAAATAAATAAATAATGTCAAGAGTTTTGCTCCAGATTTTAGGTTTTATATTACAATGAAAGCAAGTCCTGGCCAGGTGTTAAGAATATGTTTAAGCACTGAATACATGAAAACATTAGCCTTTCTAAAGGCCCAGTGGCTACTGTCCAGCAGAGGCAGCAAGGAGCACAGCAATGCCATCCATTGAAGTCACGCAGACAGCCGCAAAGGGTTCTGGGACAATGGGATGAAATGGAATAGAATGAAATTGGACCCCCACATCACATCATATGAAAAATTAAATTAAAAAAGTATTAGAAAGCTAAATAGAAGAGCAAAAACGTTGAGACTACAACACAGGGGTAATGCTGTGTGGCCTTGGTTTAGGCAATGATTTCTTAGATGTGATACCAAAAGAACATCCATCCAAAGGAAAAAAAAAGATAAATTGGGCAACATCAAAACTGGGAATTTTTGTGTTGCAAACGATGTCATCAAGAAAGTGAAGCCACTAGCCGAGTGTGGTGGCGCACACTTGTAATCCCAGTACTTGGGAGACCGAGACAGGAGGATCCAGGTTCGGGGCCAGCCTCAGCTACTTAGTGAGGCCCTCCGCAACTTAGTGAGACCCTGTTTCAAAATAAAGAATAAAAAATAGGACTGGGGGTGTAGCTTGGAGGTAGAATGCCCCTGAGTTCAATCCCCAGTTCTGGAAGGAAGGAAGGAAGGAAGGAAGGAAGGAAGGAAGGGGAGGGAGGGAAGGAAGGAAAGGAAGGAAGAAAAGAAAAGAAAAGAAAAGAAAAGAAAAGAAAAGAAAAGAAAAGAAAAGACCACAACTGAGAATTAATAAATGGGATGGCATCGAATTAAAAGTTTCCATGTAGCAAAGGAAACCATCAAGAGTGTGAAGAGAGAGCCTACAGAATGGGAGAAAGTCTTTACCAGCTGCTCCTCTGATAGAGAACTAATATCTAGAATATATAAAGAACTTTAAAAACTTAACACTGTAAAAACAAATAACCCAATCACAAATGGGCAATTGAACTGAATAGACACTTCTCAGAAGAAGAAATATAAATGGCCAACAAATATATAAAACTGTTCAACATCACTAGCAATCAGGAAAATGCAATCAAAACTACACTGAGATTCCATCTAACACCAGTTAGAATGGCAATCATCAAAATACAAATAAGAAATGCTGGTGAGGATGTGGGGAAATAGGAACTCTTATACACTGTGGGTGGGATTGTAAATTAGTACAACCACTATGGAGAGCAGTATGGAGTTCCTCAAGAGACTATCAATGAAACCACCATATGATCCATCCATACTGTTATCAGGTGAAAGATTTTAAAATGATTCCTCAGGACCTCAGCCCTTGCGTCTCTGCTTGGGAAGCATTCAGACAGAAAGCACAACTGGGAAATACAGGGGTTTACTTAAACACCATGTGAGAAAGGCAGTAGTGGGGGGAAAGGTTATGCTCCAGAAAAAAGCACCTGGGACTGGCTGTTCTCTGGGGTTGAAGGCAGCCTGGGCGGTAGGTTCTGCTGCAGAGATGGGTCAGCAGCAGTCTGTTTCCAGGAGTGGAAAGCGGCATGGAGCTTTCTACTCATCCAGTTTTATTCCCCTGGACCCCTCCTTCCTCATATGTATTATATTTGGGGTGGTCTGCTGTCCTTTGCATGTCATGCCTTAGTGACTCCACATTGCTTCCTGCTCCCCTTCCCACAGGGGAGGGAGGTCTACGTGAGTAACGCACTGCAGCTGGACTTCCGGTCCATCCCAGCCAACCCCATCTACTAATGTCTAGCTAGCAACCTAACAATACCACTTCAGTATCTTTCCAAAAGAGTTAAAGTGACAGTGATACACGCATACCCATGTTTCTAGCAGCACAATCTACAATAGCCAAGTTATGGAATCAACCTAGGTGTCCATCAACAGATGAATGGATAAAGAAAATGTGGTATATACACAATGGAATTTTACTCAGCCATAAAGAACAAAATTATGTCATTTGCAAGAAAATGGATGGAATATTATGTTAAGTAATATCAGCCAGTCTCAGAAAGTCAAGGGTCATATGTTTTCTCTCACATGTGATAGCTAGAGAGAAAATAGGAAACCAAAGGGACTTCAGATAAATGAGGAGAGAGACCATAGTGGAAGGAGACTGGGGAAGGGTGGTGGGGAGGGGAAAAGGAGAATTGATGAAGGAAACAGTTCAAATAATGCTAAGTCCATATATGAAGGTATCACTACCGATCTCACTAACATGTACGGGGAAGGAGGGGAGAGTGGGGTGGGATTCAGAGGGAAACACATGAAGTGCTGTGTGCATGTATGTTTATCTCACATTGAACCTCAGTAAGATGTATAATTACAGTGCACCAATAAAAGCATAAGAAAAAAAGAAAGTGAAAACAATCCACAGAATAGAAGAAAATGTTTGCAAATCATATATCTGGTAAGGGATAGGTATGCCGCATATATAAAGAACTCTTATGACTCACTAATAAAAAGACAAATAACTCAATTAAAAATGGACAAAGGATTTGAGTAGACATTTCTTCGAAGAAGACATACAAATGGCCAATAAGCATGTGAAAAGACATCCAACGTTTTGAACCATTAGGGAAATACAAGTCAAAACCACAACAAGAAGCCCATTTATACCTGCTAGGAAGGGCTAGAATCAGATATATAAGTACAAGTGTTGGTGAGGGTTTGGAGAAGTTTGAACCCTCCTACACCATTTCCCGCTCGCCCTTCTTCTTATGAGATGTGATGACACAGTGCTACGTGCCGTGATGAAGTGAAGTGAATGAGGCAGGCATTGTGACGCAGTGTTAGGCTATTACCTAAGGGCTACTTGAACATAAGCACTGTGATACCACAACAGTCATTCTGATAACAAACATGGCTACTAAATGACTAACAGGCAGGTAGTGTATACAGCATGGAAACACTGAACAAAGAGGTGATTCACATCCTGATTGGGACAGTGCATGATTACATCACACTACTCAGAACAGCTTAAGAATTGTTTATTTCTGGAATTTTCCATGTAATATTTTCAGACTACAGTTGACCTTGGGCAACTGAAACTACAGAAAGCAAAACTGCAGATAAGGGCCAGCTGACGTCAATGCATGTAATGGAATACTGTCTGGCAATAAAAAAGTAACATAGAACTGGGTATGGTGGCACACGCCTGTAATCCCAGTACTTGGGAGGCTAAGACAGGAGGATTGCAGGTTCAAGGCCAGTCTTAACAACTTAGTAAGACCCTGTTTCAAAACAAAACAAAAAAATTTAAGGGGCTCGGGTTGTAGCTCAGAGGTAGAATGACCCTGAGTTCAATTCCCAGTACCCCCCCAAAAAAAGGAACTGATACATGCTACAATATGAATAAACCTTGAAAACCTGGTAAGAGTAAAAAGACAGTCACAAAAAATCACACATTGTATAATTTCCAGATACAGAAAATCTATAGTAACAGAAAATAGATGAGTGGTTGCTAGGTGCTGGCAGAAAGAGGGACTGGAGAGCAACTGCTAATGAGCACAGGGGTTCTCTCTGAGTGATGACAATATCTAAACTTAAATTATGGCAATAATTGCACAGCTCTGTCAATATACTAAAGCCACTGAATTGCATACTTTAAACAAGAGAATTTTATGGCCTTCAGATTATGCCTCAATAAAGATGTGTTTCTTATTTTTAAAGGGGAAATAGAATTAACTCAATAGCCAAAACAAATGGGCAGCATCACAACAAACCTCTGTCCAGGATCTGGGTTCCCAGCCCTCTCTTGAGGACTCTTGCTGCTGCCCCATCTCCAGGGTCTTGTCCTAGACTGCCTGCCTCCCTCTGTGATGGATGCTTGAGCCTTCCTGCCTTGACTGGGATTCCCTGGTCCCTGCTGCGTTTCCTGCCCAGACCCACACACTCTGTCAGCCCCTTTCTGCTTAGCCGGTTCCTGACCCCACTGCTTCCTGGTCAATCCCTGTCTCCCTGCACATATTTCTAGAGTAAACACTCTGTACCCACATAGTAATAGTTATTGCTTATTGTACACCTACTCTGTCCCAGCAAATGTCTTAAGTTCTTTACAGGTTGTGACTCATTTAATTCGCAGAATGGCCCCTCGAAATAAGGTCTATGATCATCTCCATTTTACAGATTTAAAACGAGGTCAAAGAGATGACCAAATTCACATGGCCAGTTGATGGAAGATTCGAATCTAACTCAAGGAATGACCCTAGCTGTTGCCTCCTGTGGAGAGCAGGCTGGTATAGCTTGGATTTAAAATGCTCCCCAGACCTGTGGTAGACAAGGCAGCCATGCTGGAGGCAGGACTTGGTTGCTGGGGAAGGATCCCTGGGGGCCCAGCCGGGGAAGGTGTGTGTGTGTCCACAATCACCAGCTGCAGCATCAGTTCTGTGGCTCTTTTGCTCTCTGCTCCCCAGCATGACGCCCTGAGGAGGTGTAACCACGGCTCCTACTTGAAAGTCGGCCCCAAAGTGGACTATGACCTCTGAAATCTCCAGATCCACAAGCAAATAAACCCTTCTTTGTCTAAGTTTTGTGTGTTGGGTGTTTGGGCCACAGCGGTTGGAATGCTGACGGAAACACAGGCTGTGCCCTGCTCCAAGCCTCTCCACTTGCCAAAGCAGTTTGGCATGAGTCACTCCATTTTGAGGACAGGTGCTGAGGGAGAGTGACTGACACCTTGTCCGTACCACCACCTATAGGGCACAAACTGGTAAATAAATTGTGTGGAAATTATTGAAATAAATCAAGACACGGATACATGGGCATATCAAACCCCTATCAGAAAAACCAGGCTCATGAACTTAACAAACACACCAGACCACTGAATAAAGTAACCCCTTCACCCGAGACCCATAAAAAGAGGAGCGCCCCAAGACTGGCTACTGCAGCATGCTGACCCTGTCACATGGTCAATTGTCATGATCCTTGCCTCCCAAAATGGCTACAGCAATGAACCTCTGATTGTCTGGCCCCAGGCTTCAGCTCGGCGTGGTGTCTCTTGCCCATTATGACAAGGCCCGTTCCAAGCTGACACTTTGAAACTGTACCCTCTGGAGCCTCTGCCTTCACAGCTCTGCACAACTGGTTCCTTAAAACCTCATCCAGCCAGTTGTGGGGCACAGGCATGTAATCCCAGTTCTCAGGAGAGTGAGACAGGAGGATTTCAGGTTCAAAGCCAACCTCAGCAACTTAGTGAGACCCTGTTTCAAAATAAAAAATAAAATAGAGCTGGGGATGTAGCTCAGAGGTAGAGTGCCCCTGGGTTCAATCCCCAGTATCCAAACAAACAAACAAACAAACAAACCCTTATCTGACCACCTACAGTGACTGTATTCATGTCTGCTCTCTGTCTTTAACTGTTGACAAAGCCTCCTTAACCCTTTTCTTAGTCTTTCTATATCATACATATATACATATAAATCATATATATACTATCAATAATAACATATAACATTATTAATATAACACATGAATCATATATTATCAATGACATATAACATTATTAATATAATACATGAATCATATATTATCAATGACATATAACATTATTAGTATAATACATAATTATACATTATACAATATATTATAACATATTAACTATGTAATAATATATTAATAATATATTTAATACATGTTGATATATGTAACATATATTTATATATAATAGTGTAAAGTGTTGATGTGTGACTTGAGTGTTACAGATATTAGAAATTAAAACTGGAATAAAAGGACTTGTGACTGCCTGGGTGACCCACACGTACTCAGGGAAGAGCAACCTATGAGAGTGGTGTAGTTTGTGAGTTGATTGTTATTCAATAAATTCTGATATCGTGGAAAGACACAAACGTGTTTAGGACCTAGCCCAGCCAGGGTAGCCCTCCCTGAGACCTAGAGACTTGAGCACACAGTGGGGATGTTGGCCCTGGAGAAAGGTTAGTGCGCGTGTGGACGCGTGTGGGGACCCATGGCAGTAGTTCTAAGTGGTTTTCAAGCCGTGTCCTGGGGAGCCTTTGTGTTAATGATATAGCTCTCTCGCGCCACCTCCGCTGCTGTCTGTTGATTGATCACAGGTTGGCGGGGACAAGACCGTGACCTCTGAGTCTCCTTGTCTTTTGGAGCAAAATCACACTGAGGTGGAAAGACTGGACTTTCCAATCCCTTCTCCTTGGAACGCTTTTTCTCTCTTTTTTCCTCCTCTCTTCCTCATGAGGTTTGTTTTGCTTCTAGAAATAGCCAGCACCTGTGGCCTCCCTCGGGCTACTGGAACCCCAATTGGCTCAAAGATGTAGAGCTGAAAGTGCATGGGAATGTGTATCCCCCACGGAGGCCCTCATCCTCTAGCTGATGGTGCACCAGTAATAAAGGGCCAGCTCCCTTGTCTCTTTTCAACACAATCTGGGGTATAATTTCCACTCCACAGCCCTCCGCAGGATCTGGTGGAAGCTCCCCCCAAGCCATCTTGCCTGAGATCACACTTTTGCTTGGTTTCCTCCCCTGCCTCGTCCCATTTCCCCACTCCCTTCCCCACCTCCCAAGAGCTTAGCCTTCATGAATCACTTGCATGTGAACTTTTGTCTCTGGGTCTCCTGGGAAGTCGAACCCAAGCAAGAACATCTGTAAAGCACTAAGCACAGCCCAGAGTACCTAGTACGTGCTCATTCAATGACCGCTACTCTTGGCTATGTTGCTCTAATGGCCGCAGCCCAGGAAGCATGCTCCTCTTTCCTCCTACCTGCCCCTCAGGCTTAGCACTCATACTTAAGTTATGGGAAAGAGGTGGAGGAAGAAGAAAACTAGAGGCCAGGGTCCAGACATGGATGCCACCCCTGTTCACTTCTAAGAGTGCTGCAGCTCTCATACCAGCTAGCCTGGGCTCCCATCACTTAAGAACTTTCATGTCTGGCTTAAAAGATACCACTTAACGTTTAAACACCATTTAAAAGATTTGAGCTGGGTGTGGTGGCACACACCTGTAATCCCAGTACTTATTTGGGAGGCTGAGGCAGGAGGATTGCAGGTTCAAAGACAGCCTCAGCAAGTAGTGAGACTATCATTAACCTAGCGAGACCCTGTTTCAAAATAAAAATAAAAAATAGGGCTGGGGGTATAGCTCGGAGGTGGAATGCCCCTGGGTTCAATCCCCAGTACCCAAAAGAAAAAAAAAAAAGATTAAGAGGAAAAAGTTAGGGGATTTAGGCCTTGAAGCAGCTAGCTTCTATTGCTTCCTCAGCCCTACCCTCTAACAGGAGAAATCAAATATTTTTTTGAGAGTTGAATGTGCAAATGAAAAAGTCTTTGTAATAACCTATCCAACACATTTATGGTCCTTATCATATGACAAGGTCTTTTCTAAATGCTTTAAATATATTGATTAGCTGGGCATGGTGACACATGCCTGTAATTCCAGTACTTGGGAGGCTGAGACAGGAGGATTGCAGGTTCAAGACCAGTCTCAGCAACTCAGCGAGACTTTTGGCAATGTAGCAAGACCCTGTTTCAAAACAAAAATTTGAAAAAGGGCTGGGGACGTAGCTCGGAGGTAGAATGCCCCTGGGCTCAATCCCCAGTAACACACACACACACACACACACACACACACACACACACA
>PVJS01021303.1:0-31655 GCA_004027185.1 Glis glis
AGGGAGAGAGAGAGAGAGAGAGAGAGAGAGAGCTGAGGCTGGCCGCGAACCCTGATCCTCCAGTCTCTGCCTCCCAAAGTACTGGGATTACAAGCGTGTGCCACCATGCCTGGCCTGGCTAATTATCTTTATACAAAGCTCTTCTAGAAGCCGTGTGCAAAAACTCCCCCTTCTACCTCCATGCATGGCAATAGGACATATTCTCTCTTAACAAAACCAGGACTCTGTTGGTCAGTAAAGAGGAGAAGCAGAGCATTGTAGCACACACCTGTAATCCCAATACTTGAGAGACTGAGCCAGGAGGATCACAGGTTCGAGGCCAGCCTTAGCAATTTAGTGAGACCCTCAGCAACTTAGCAAGACCTGTTACAAAATAAAAAATAAAATAGGGCTGGGGTGTAGCTTGGAGGTAGAATGCCCCTGGGTTCCATCCCCAGTACCAAAAAAGAAAAAAAAAAGGGGAGAATGAGTATCATTAGTTAAGTAGCAATGTCCACCTTGGTTTACCTACAAAGTGTTTCTCAAACCTATTCAGCTTTATCCATTTTCACTACCACTATACTAGTAAACCACAATCTAATCTCATTTGAAGGTTTTTCTTTTCTTTTCTTTTTTCTTTTTTTTGCAGTATGGGGATTGAACCCAGGGGCGTTCTACCTCCGCGCTACACCCCCAGCCCTATTTTTTTGGGCGCGCCAAGTACAGGGAAGCACAGAGTCATGAGATCGTTTCTCTTTTCAAGGAGTGTCATTTTTTCTTCCTGAGCATCACTCATGCTGTGAGATGATCGATCACTCCAAGAGCTGTTGGAGGATGACAGGGAAGGTTTAGTTGCACCCAGAGGACCCCTAGGTGCTCAGTGACATCTCAGAGAACACAGTGTGGTCTCTTGACTGGCATCAGGGCTCACTGAAAGCCAAGCCATGAGACCATTCCTTAGTCCCAGAAAGTGAGCCCAGATTTTTCCTTTGGCTGTTTTATAGGAAGGTCTCACCATGCTGCTATGGTCTGCATGTCCCTACTGGACCTCATGTTCAAATTTAAATCCCAGTGTGAGATATTAAGGAGGTGGAGCCAGGCTAGACCTTCAGGAAGTGATTAGGTCATACCGACTCTACCCTCATGAATGAGTTAATCTACTCATGGATTAAAGAACGGGTAATCTTGAGCATGGGTGAGTTTGTTATTAAAGCCAGCTTATCTCTGCCTCTTGTGTACACCCCTCTCACCATGTAACACCCTGTGCGGCCTCTGGATTCTTAGAAAGTCCCCACCAGCAAGAAGGAGCTCACCAGAGATCATTAGCCTTGGTGCCTCCAAGCTCCCAGAATCAAAGATAAACCTTTATTCTTTATAAATTAACAAGTCTCAGGTATTCTGTTCTAGCAATATAAAATGGACTAAGCTATGTACTGAATCTTATTTTTTAGAAAATATTTGATTTTAACTCATAGCTGATGGAACAGAAGGAATCAGCTATGAGGCCAGGTCATTGGGAGACAACAAGGATTAACACTGATTTACAATGTGATTTGATTAAGGGGAACTTATTTTCAACACATCCTATGTCAAGTGCTATGCTGAGTGCTCAAGGGCTATAAAAGGTAAAACAGTCTCTGTCTATGAAGAATAATTACTCTAAGGAGGAGTAGGAAAAGATAAGAGAAGAAGACATGTTTATAGAAGACTGTACTGTAATATCGGTCCAGATGTTGTTGAATTTAGGCAAAAAGCAGATTGACTTATGTTGGGGAGATTAGGAAAAGATTTAGGTCTTAAACACTGGTGAGATTCTGACAGGTGGAAATTGTTGACAGAGGAGGGAGGAAATTAGTGGGAGAAAATTTCAAAGTTGTTTCATTGTGTTTGAACCTGAATTATAAGAGTTTGAAAAGATGAAGTATAGACATATTGATATAGACTCCTTTACTGCACAAAGCTTGAATTGTTCTCATTCTCCTGATTAAGAACACAATTCATGGTATAATTTCTGAGCTGGTAGGCTGAAATGATAGCAAACCATATTCAAATTATTGCTACATGTCAATACTTCTCTTGCTGGTAAAGAAACATTCTCACTATTCAATGTCATTATTGTTTAGTCCAAAAAAAAATCAATCGGTTGTTTATGTGTATTGGAAATTCTATGATTGTGGTAATTATGATGCTATTTTAACATTTGCAGTTATTATAATTTAAAATATTTTATAGTCTTGGTAACAATGTCTGAACTTTTATTTCCTGCCATTGCTAAGCCTGTTGCAGAAAAATGTGCCTGAAAAACACAATAACTTTGGAATGAAGGTAAATGAGGCAAAATGTTCTAAAGGAGACCAAACAACGGATATGAGGTGCAGTAATGGCCATTTAGAAGAATGTTGTCTGCACAACATTAGCCCTAATGTGGAGAAAAAGACGAAAGCAGAGTACTGTACAGCGGGTATTTACGACTTAGGTGCACGGAAATTCGGTAATTGGACAAGGTCATGTTGAAAATGGAAAATCTGATGGGTACACATCTGTAAGGACAATTTTGCTTGTGCCTTTCTGTTCACAAAATGTATCCTTTAAACATTACATATGTTCCTGCAGGATAATGGGTCCTCAGATAGCCAAGTTGAAAAAAAGATGAGTTCCTTGCATAAAATGTGACTGTCTCTGGCTCGGACGTGACCTTGCGGCAGGGAGAGGAGAAAGAACTCAGTGCTTGGCGGGAGCTCAGGGAGAGGAGGCAAGGAAGGGATGCTCACGGCACTCCTGGAAGGTCTCCAGTCCCCAGGTGAAGTCCTGGAGCTTAGCTCAGGTTAGCAGGCAATGGAGAAACCACTGACAGTTGATAGCCGGGTAGTGATTGTTGTCCATTTACTTATGCTCTAACTTAATACCCGAGGCTAGATAATTTATAAAGAAAATAATTCATAGAGATCCGGAGGCTGGCAAGTCCCAAAGCATGGTGCCAACTCTTGCTCAGCATCTGGTGAGGGCTGTCTTGCTGCATCCTAGCATGGTGGGCCCGTCACCTGGCCAAACGGAGCAAGTGTGCTAGCTTGGGCCTCTCTCCCTCTTTGTATAAGGCCACTGATACCATCATGGGACCCCCACTTTCATGACCCCCTCTACTCCTAATCACACCCCAAAGGCTCCACCTCTAAATAGCATTCGCATAAAAATTTGGGGATTAAGTTTCCAGCACCTGGCCTTTTGGGGGATGCATTCAAAATATAGTAGCAGTGAGACTATGACTCTAGGGCTGTGAGCGGGACTATGTCTGAGATTGCAGGTAAGTTGAATATCAACGGAATGGCTGATTAGTACCGCCCTGTAGTAAAGTTATAGTACCTTCATAGAGGAGATGCTACGTGAGATGTACCCACGTCCTGAGATCCGGCAGAGGTGTACCCATGAAATTCCTCCTCTGCCAAAATAAAATGTCCCTCAAATAAAATGTCACTGCTTTCTCAGAAATAGTAGTGACAGACATTTGTGCTCCATTTCAGTAATCTCAGAATTCTGGGAAACCAGGAAAAGCTGCTCTAAAATACACTTGGTCCATATAAATGACAACTCTTTTTTTTTTTTTTCCAGAACAAGGGTTAGTTGTGATGGAATCACACGGCAGTTTCTTAAATCACATATCAATTGGTAAGCTTATTTTTAGTAGTGGCGTGGGGGTAATCGCTTCTGGAAAACATCTGTCCTATAATTAGAACACCAAGCTTTCTTCACCCCAACTGAATGTAATTACTTTGGGGCACTAGAGGGAAAGTTTTAGGATCATCATCAATATTCAAGTGAGAATTGTTTGCCGTGGAATTTTCCTTTTCTAGGTCTTCTAAAAGAGCTGGGAGACTGTGAGCAAATTCATATTCATTAGCATTTTATAGGCTGTAAGAGAGGAAAGCAAAACTCCCAAATCTACATGGGCTTGTTAATACAAATACCTCCAGTGAATTCATCTCAGTCAATTGCAAGGAATTCCATCTTGAAAAGAATAGCAGAGTGCTAGGAGCTTCTGGTAAATCCATAGACAGCTATAGTTTTGGAGGACCACTCAACTTCCGTTGGCAAATGATGACTATTTTGGATGCCCTGAGAGCTTGGTCTGATGTGCTGTTCACGATGACATAGGAGTACGCTCTCTGTGATGCCACACATCCTAAGAGAGTGCTGCTGTGACGTGTGATTGTCATCCTGTCTTTTGCTTCCCAACCTTATTTGCCACTCCTTGCCACCGTATCCTCAACTCTCTTGTTTCTACAGTTCTCCCTACACCAAGTGTGGGCTCTCATCTCCCTCTATCCATTCATTTTTGGGCTCCCCAGGCTCAACTCCACCCTGATTTCACCAGTTTTCTAAATTCATCCCACCAAATCTCCCACTTCCGTCTTGCCTGCTTCCAAATAGGACCCTTTCCTGGTGTTGGTCAAACAAGGGCAAGGGATTCCTTGCTCTCTCCTTCCTTTTCCAAACTCCTTATCTTTTGCAGACCACTCGTCCTGCAATATGGGTCTTGGAATATTGGTCTTTCTGAGAGTTTGGACCTACAGTCTTTTTCTATGTACTCTTTTTCTAGGAAACCTCACCCATTTTCCTAACCTAAGTTACCATCCATTTGTTATTAATTTGCAGTCCACAGCCTCATCATGGCCTGTCTTCTGAGCTCCAGATCCATGGAGCCAACCAGCAGCTGTCTTCTCTTCCATGTTGTATTTGTTTCCTAAAGCTTTTTTTTTTTTTTTTTTTTTTGCGGTACTGGGGATTGAACCCAGGGGCGTTCTACCTCCGCGCTACACCCCCGGCCCTATTTTTTTATACTTTATTTTGAAACCGGGTCTCACGAAGTTATGGAGGGCTCACTAAGTAGAGAGAGATAGAGACAGGGAGAGAGAGAGAGAAAGAGAGAGAGAGAGCTGAGGCTGGCAGCGAACTGGATCCTTCGGTCTCTGCCTTCCAAAGTACTGGGATTACAAGCATGCGCCACCACGCCCGGCCCTAAAGCTTTTTACACATTACTCCAGGCTGAGAGGCTGAAAACCACAGAAATTCATTCTCTCCCAGTCCTGGAGGTTAGATGTTGTTTAATAGGAAGGTGTTGGCAGGGCCACGTTCCCTCTGACGCCTCTAGGGAGGAGTTCTTCCTGGGTTCTTTTGGCTTTCTGTGTTTGCTGGAAATCCTTGACCAGAGGTGTTTGTGACAACATAACTCCAGTCTCCACCTCTGTCTTCACATGGCCATCTTTGTGTATGACTGTATCCAAATTTCCCTGTTATAAAGACACCAATCATTGGATTAGGACTCCACCCCCTCCATCCAAGATAACCTCATGTTATCTTGTTATATTGACCAAGACCTTCTTTCTAAATAAAGTCACATCTACAGATTCTGAGTGCATGTGAATTTTTGGCAGACACCATCTAGCCCTGTACAGATGTGTTTTAGTTTCCCCAAGCTCAAATACTCCAAAGGGAGTTGAGCCTCTGCCCTTGAATTGATTTTTCATCCCAGGACCCCACATCAGTGAACAGCACTACCATGAAGCCTTAAGCCCAGGAGCCCTCCCTGCCTTTTTTTCTTTCCTTCTTTCCCTTTTCCAAACAAGGTCAGGTCCTATCAGTTGGATAAATGTCTGCCAAAGCTGCCTGGAGTCTATTTCCAAGGCTATAAAGTCTTTCTCCCAGATCAGCCTCACTCTTGGCGCCAACTCCACCAACTGTTCTCTACCTGGGAGGCAGACTGGTCTCTTCCAAACACTGCTCTCAACATACCACTCCCTTGTCTAGAAGCCTTCCATGACTCCTCTTGCCTTTAACCTAGAGCCTAGATCTCTTTTTTTTTTTTTTTTTGCGCTACCGGGGATTGAACCCAGGGGCGTTTTACCTCCACACTACACCCCTGGCCCTATTTTTTATACTTTATTTTGAAACTGGATCTCAAAAAGTTGCAGAGGGCCTCACTAAGTAGCTGAGGCTGGCCGTGAACCCTGATCCTCCGGTCTCCACCTCCCAAGTACTGGAATTACAAGCGTGCGCCACCATGCCCGGCTGAGCCTAGATCTCTTAATGCGACCACAAGACCACTCCTCCTTTGGCTCTCTTCTCTCCTCTCTCTCACCACCTCCAGCTGGGATCTTACCTTCCTTCATTTTTCTCCAATGCTTCATGTTCTTTCTTGGCTCTGGGCCTTTGGACATGTGGTACCTTCCTGTGTTAGCCAGCTTTTCATCTCTCTGACCAAAATACTTGATGAGCACAATTTAGAGGAGGAAAGATTTATTTTGGCTCATGGTTTCAGAGGACTCAGTTCATGGTCGCTGGCTCCAAGGTAGAAACATCATGGTGGAAGGTCATGGCAGAGGAGTGGGGAAAATTAGGAGGGAAGAATTTCAGAAGAACAAGAGGAAACTTTTGAGGATGAGGGATATGTTTACAACCTTCATGGTGGTGATAATTTCATGAATATGAATATGTCAAAAATTATCAAATTGTAGTGCTGGGCGTGGTGGCGCACGCTTGTTATCCCAGTACTTGGGAGGCTGAGACAGGAGGATTGCAGGTTCACGGCCAGCCTCAGCTACTTAGTGAGGCCTCCGCAACTTAGTGAGACCCTGTTTCAAACATAAAGAGTAAAAAATAGGGCTGGGGGTGTAGCTCAGAAGTAGAATGCTCCTGGGTTCAATCCCTGGTACCACAAAAAAAAAAAAAATCAAATTGTACACTTTGTCTTAACTATTTGGTCTTATATGAGTATTGCCACCTCAGCTCTTTTATGGCTGAAACTGTCTAATTTACATATGTACAACTGATTCTATGGATGTTAAACCTCAAGAAGCTTTTCTTTTTCTTTTTAATAACCTGCTGAAATTCTCACACAATATGGAGCACAACCACAAACTCGCGTCCGGGACTATTTAATCCTAAAGCCCATGCTCTCGACACTTTGTAATGATGATTTCTTCTGTAATGCAAATAGCCAGTCTCAGTTTGTGTGGCTGGACTTCCCAATATTGGGTGATTTTGGAATAAGGAACAATATTCTTTCATACACCTCTAATGTGAGTGAAAAATGACTCAAAATTTCTGCAGGGCCATTTGGCAATGTCTTGAGAGCTTTTTGAATGCGCATAAGCTCTTTGGTTCATCAGTTTCATATCTAGGAATCCATCCTAAGGAAGTAATAATAGATTTCTGCAAAGATGGATTTGTAGGCATAATATGCACAAATTTTTAATAAAATCGAACAACTGCAAAACGAATCTGTATTATGCAGCCATTGAAACTATTTTAGTAGAAGAATGTTTCCTGACATGGAAAAACATTCAAGGTATGTTATGTTAATGGATCTATTTTAATAAACTATGTCATCTGTATGAAGAAAAAAATCTAGAAGTTTTAACTGGCTAAAGGGATGGCTACTTCTGGTAGAGGAATACAGATCGCGGCTATTTGAATTCGACTTGTGCTTCTTTTTGTATTTTCCAAATTTTTTCGAAAATGACTTTGCAGTAATTTTGTATCAGATAAAACAACACGTAGGTGTCATTAAAAGTGGAGGGGCACCTTATGGGCAGGGTGGCTTTGGCAGGTGCCCTCAAACTTCCAGAATTTTCCTTGGGTGTAGTTCTCCACTAGGATCCATGGGGGAACATGCCAGGAGTGAATACATATTTAAGGCGACATTGGGTCTAAGGTGTAGTTTAGGATTTGAAAACGTAACGGTTGAAGGAATCCGTGTTGCTAGTTGGGCCATGCACTGCAGTTAGGAGTAGCGGGGGCCAACAAGGTAATCGTGGCAGGGTCATGGTTGGGGAAGGGAAGAGCATGTCTTATCCTGATGGGGATCCTGTGTCCTGATCAAGGACAGGATTTTAATATGTAGAATTTGGGGATACATGGGTGCACCTATAGACTGTACCATCATCGAGTGTCCAACCTCACCCTCATTAGCCTGAAGTTGCTCTACCCCCCAGCTCTGTTTGAAACCTTAGGATGATCAGACTATGTCTCACTCCCTCATTAGCCTTATCTCTGCCCTATGGCTGCCTCCGCTCTGCACTGCCTCCTTCCATACTGCTGTGTGTCCTTCCCTGGGCTCTTCCTCTCCTCCTCCTACCTCAACTTCACCCTCTGTTCTCTGGAATCACCATGCATGTCCTTCAAATTTCCCTACGTCCTTGATCTCTTTACAGACTGCTTCTCTTTGACATTTAAACTTGCATCTTTACCCAATCATAAAAAAATTTCTCTTTCCAAGCCGGGCGTGGTGGCGCACACTTGTAATCCCAGTACTTGGGAGGCGGAGACCGGAGGATCTGGGTTCGCGGCCAGCCTAAGCTAATTAGTGAGGCCCTCCGCAACTTCGTGAGACCCGGTTTCAAAATAAAGTATAAAAAATAGGGCCAGGGGGTGTAGCTTGGAGGTAAAATGCCCCTGGGTTCAATCCCCAGTACTGCAAAAAAAAAATTATCTTTCCATATATCCATATATCCAACTATCTATTGGACCATTCCATATTCCACAGAGAACTTGAATGCCACATGTATAAAAACAGAATTCTTCATCTTCTGCCTTGAATATGTTCTTTCTCCTATTATTTTACTTTTTTGAATTATGAAGTATAATTTACATATGTATTTGTCACCCAGCTAGTTAATACTTTAACTTAACCAGTCCTCATATCTAGGTATAATGCTCTAATGTCAAGGATGTTGCTTGAATGGGATCTAAACATGTATAGGTACGAGCCGGGTGTGGTGCTGCACGCTTGTAATCGCAGTACTTGGGAGGCTGAGACAGGAGGATTGCAAGTTCGCAGCCAGCCTCAGCTACTTAGTGAGGCCTCCGCAACTTAGTGAGACCCTTTTTCAAAACAAAGAATAAAAAATAGGGCTGGGGGTGTAGCTCGGAGGTAGAATGCCCCTGGGTTCAATTCCCGGTTACTGCAAAAAAAAAAAAAAGTATAGGTAGTCAGTTAGCTATATTGGAGGTGCCACCGCTAAGGTAACTACTATCAGTGTCTCTGTTATCTAGACTTTAATCACCACATAAGACTTGGCTAGATAGCAAATTGATATTAGAAACACTTCCATTGGTGAAAGTAATAGCTTGTTGATTAGCATGATAATTATTAGAAACGAGCTCTCATTGGAGAAATGAGTATTTGGGTTTTGTGTGTTGGCTGACATGTGTGAGGGACATCTGTTACCTTGGGTTATGGCTTGGATCTGGGATGTCCCCCAAAGTTTTATGGGTCTCCAATGCAGCCAGGTCCAGAAGGGGAGACTCTGGGGAAATGATTGGATTATAAGGGCTCTGATCTCATCAGCGGACTAATCCATTAATGGATGAATAGACTACGGGGAAGTGAGACCTAATTAGAGGAAGTAGGTCGCTGGATGTGTGCTTGGAAGGGTTTATCTTCTCCTGGCCCCTTCCTCTCTCTCCTTCTGCTCCTGGCTGCCATGAGCAGGGCAGGTTTCCTCTACCACACCCTTCCACCATGATTTTCTGCCTCACCTCAGGCTCAGAGTCATGGAGTCAGCCCACCATGGACTGAACCTCTGAAACCGTGAGCCCCAATAAATTTTTCCTCCTCTAAGTTGTTCTTGTCAGGTATTGGCTCACAGTGACACAAAGCTAACCAACATACCTAGAATAACCAGGTGTGAAAATCTTACAAGATGCTGGCTTATCGCCTCACTGTAGGCATCTGAAGGTGGGCCTCCTATGTGCTCATAAATAAATCCATGTATTTCACTCAGCCTCTGCCATGTTTTCCTTCTTCTGTCCCAGGCCCCTCTGATGTTGTTTTCTGCTTGCTGAGCTGTGCACAGACACCTGTCACAGCACGGCAAAAGGACGCGCCGCATTGCAGATGCCGACATCTCAGTGAATGCCCCGTGTTTGATTGGTTGGGGTTGCTGGTATCTCTCCCTGCTTCCCCTGGAGCTGTGGGCATCAGGGGCTCAGACTGTCAGTGCCTTGGGGACTGTGAATTTGCTGATGCCTCTGAGGTACCGAAGTTGCTCATGCTTTGCTACCTAACATGATCCCCTGTCTCTTTTCATTGTTTCTCTGCGTCTGTTCCAGATCAACGCCATCTTGACTCCACCATCTCCTGGCATGTCCATCAGTGTACTCGTAACTGTCTTCTTCCTAGGACCCAGGCATAAGTCCACAAGGGGCTTGTCTGAGCGACAGACCCCCACGCTATGCCAACATTCGCCTCTTTTCCCAATGACTGGGACACTTTTATCCCATTAATTTGATTGCTCAGCTGGCCCCTAGTAATGTGTACATATACCTAACTCCTCAGGGAGACATAGATTACGTTCAGGTCAAGATCCTTGCTGTGCTGGAAGCAAAAGAAGTTAGCATTCCTGAAACATCTAGAAGCATTTGTACACTCCTTCGTAAGGTTAGAATGAACGTCCCGATTCTTCAACATGTGTAATTCAGGATGTAATTTTACTCTCAGCCAGATGATCTTACAATATATATATGCCTATGTGAATATGAATAAGGATATTTTTCCAGTCTTCTGTTACTGTTCACACTATGATAGTATTGCTATACCCAGAATGGGCAGGTAGATCCAGGTTGGAAGACAGTCAGGTGACAGTCCTGAGACAAGAGAAGAGACCCGAGCCGAGTGCATCCTAAGGGGCACAGCGGTTCAGTGTGAGCGGGGGCCGGGCCCGGCTGAGTGGTGAATGCTTCACGGTAGACTGGTCAAATTACATCTCTGGAACCAAGATCCTCATTAAAGGCCTGCACCTCGGAGACATTTGGGCCTACCAAGGTGCCTCATTATGGAAGACCGGACATAATAATAGTAATTTACATGAAGTTAAAAGAGCAGTCTAAATCTGAACAGGTATTCACATTCAAGGTCTCTCAAGAGGAGTCTCTACCGGGTGAAGAAAGTTCACGGAGGGAATTCCAGGCAAAACTATGGTCTAAAGGTGAACATTGCCTGGCGTAGAGGGCAGGGCTTAGAAATCTGCAGCACATCCCCATGGTGGCTTTGGTCCTGTTGTCTTCCCCCACATCGTTCCATTCCAGAATGAGTTTTCAGCAGCAGCTTAGTCTCCCTTGCGACTCAGTCATGCCACGTTAGGACTTGACAGCAAATGCTACCTTGTTCTTACTAGCATGGCCATGGCTAACTAGCTGCATGGTTGCTTGTTAGGGAAAGTTTCACAATGACTGTCTTGCAGAACCCTGGATAGAGGATGGAGCATTTTTTTCCCTGTCTCTAGCTGCCCCCCAGTGCCATCTTTCCCCCACTCTGTACCCAGCAGGGTGACTGTAGAGAGCTTCTTGGAGAAAGGGAGAGGGGAAGGGTTATTTTCTTGTTGCACCATACAATACCCAACAAAGGAAACGCACAGCATCGGCGTGGGAGTTTGGCTCACTTATGGTAAAAAATAAACATGGTTTCCTGTTTGCCTCTTATATTCATTCCTTCCTTCTTTCGCTTCATTCTAATTTTCATTCAGAGGGTGAGGAGTGGTTGGCACTTCCTGTCAGGACTAACATGGTATGCAGGCTTCCCAAGGTGCCATTTAGGACCAAAAATATCAACACCTGCAATCTTCCAAAAATGTTCCCCTCTTACTCATCAGTACCTTTCCTTAAAATATTGTGGATTTTAATTTGGGCTAAATCATCAGATTTCTTGGAGTGTCAAATGGAGCCTTATAATCTTGAAGCATTATGATCTTCTAATATGACTAATTAGCTTGATGAAATTCCAAGTCCAGAGAGTATTCAGTTGCGAGTGCACCTGCTGTCCCCCAATACAGAACACCCGCCCCTTTCTTTGGATGGACAGATGGGTGGGTTGATCGACTCACAGGGGGGCAACTGAGGCTGGCCGCAAACCTGCGATCCTCCTGTCTCAGCCTCCCAAGTACTGGGATTACAAGCATGTGCCACCACGCCCGGCTAGGGGTACGATTTTTTGATGTTGCATAGTAACTTGGGATCCTTGAGAAATTCCACATTACTGAGCTCAAGATATTCCTTCACCTCCTCTCAGTTTATCCGGTTATTTCAGTGCAGTGGTAAGAACACATCGGGAGACTGGGCTCTCATCCTGTCATCCATCATCTTCTACAAGCGTGGTGACATTGAGCAGGTTCCTTAGCCTCTCTGAGCTTTACTTCTCTACTGTGCTGTATGGATCTATGTGTAGGGCTTACCTGTTTGTGTGCGTGCATGAGGAACAACAAAGATGGCGCCTGGCTAGAGCTCTGTAAATGGTCTTTCCTATAGTGGTGCTTACTGTAACTCCCTTCTTCTCTCCAAACTGTACTCTCTGTTCAACAGTGTGCTTATTTTTACCTGTGTCAAGGTTTCCCTCCTTTCTGCAGTGTCATTGAACCTCTTTTCTGCCTTTCTACTTCCTGTCTTCTGTTCCATGTATTTCATTCAACAATCAACAGGCATTTTCTTTTCTTTTTTTTTTTTTTTGGTACTGGAGATTATTGAACTCAGGGCCATTCTACCTCCATGCTATTCCCCCAACCCTTTTCTATTTTTTTTATTTTGCTGAGGGTCTCACTAAGTTTCTGAGGCTGGCCTCAAATCTGCTAGCCTCCTGCTAGCCTCCCAAGTGCTGGGATGATAGGTGTGCAGCCCTGTGCCTGGCTCAACGACAAGAGCATTTTTTAAGCTTGGTCTATGTGTTCAGCTCTGTATCAGGCACCTGATGCCATGAACTCTTCCTTAACTGTATCAGCTTCTACCCATTTCCCCTCCTTTTATCCATCCATCTAGCCAGTCATTCTATCCTCTTGGTGTTTCTTTACTCCCACCTGATTATTTTTTGCAATCTAGCATTGATTTTTTTTTACAATATTGTTATTGTTCCTCCTCCTCCTCCTCCTCATCCTCCTCATCCTCCTCTTCGTCCTTCTCCTCCTCCTCCTTGTCCTCCTCTTCGTCCTTCTCCTCCTCGTCCTCATCTTCCTCTTCGTCCTTCTCCTCCTCCTCCTCTTCCTCCTCCTCCTCCTCCTCCTCCTCCTCCTCTTTTGTGGTTCTGGGGATTGAACCCAGAGGCATTCTACCTCTGAGCTACACCCCCAGCCCTCTTTATTTTTCATTTTGAAACAGGTCTCACTAAGTTGCGGAAGGCCTCACTAACTTGCTGAGCCTGGCTGCGAACCTGTGATCTTCCTGTCTCAGCCTCCCACAGTCTGTGATTTCTAATAATTCCAGGGGTGTATGGTTGCTTTCTCAATGAGATTGCAATTTCTCAGGGAGGAAGGAGAACATCTAATACTTTAAAAGAACTAATCAGAACACAGAGTAAGAGGCCAGAGAGCCAATAGGGATGCAATATACTCATGTAAAATCAAATGAGCCCTGGGGACCGGTTCGCCCAGCCTGGCTGCAGAAGTCCTCCAAACTCAGCCCTCCTCCTGAATCCCTGCCAGACTGCTGCAATGTGGCCGCTTTCAGATGGTGATTTACAGCTGGGCAGAAGTGCCTCAATTACACAAATCACACGGTGCAGCCAGGGAAGGTGCCCGCCAGCTGCAGGGGAGTCTGCTGACGTTCAGTTTCGCTCGCTGCAGCTTCCAAACACCCCATTTGCCCTCCGTCTCCCGCGCCTTCACCTCTGTGTCACCTTGCGCGTTCTCTCCCATCTTCTCCCATCCCTGCTAACCGTGCCAAACCATACCTGATGTTCCAAAGCCTGCGTGCCATGGTTTTGGGGTCCCCCCCCATTCACTCACTTCTTTGCCAGACGATTAATGAGTAGCCATGGAGGACCAGGCAGAAGCAGGCTTGGGGTGGGGGTACAGCGGTGAATAATAACGTGATTACCACTCTCTAGGGATTCAGAGCCCTCACACCAGTGTTCACTGTGATAAATATTATACAAGAGTGGAGCAAAACAGAAAGGACTTCATTCTGCCTGTGAGGTGGGGGACGCTTCACAGAGAAGGCAAAGGGTAATTAGGAGTTCCCCAGGAGATAAGGAAAGGGAAGGAATGTGATGGCAGAGGTGATATTATGTGCGAAGGCACAGCAGAGGGTGGGAGTCCAGGATAGGCGACAGTGAAGAGGTGTTTGGTGTGAGGCGGGAACATGGATGTGGGGGGTGGGATTCGAAGGAGATGGGTGAGGAGGAGCGGGGGATGATGAGGCTGGGATGGATGGAGCAGGGCTCTGGGTCCCATGCCAAGGATTTTGGCTCTTCTTGGATCCAGGCAATGGGGAGCCACTGAAGGATTGGGGAGACACGCTCACACTTGCATTTCAAAGACATCTCTCTGACAAGGAGGAGGGATGCTGGGCTCATGTAAATGCAGGGGAGAGATGATGAGGACTTAAACTAAGGTAGTGGAAGAGACAGAGACAAGGGATGGACACGATTCATTGAGAAGATGCTTCCATGGTAGGAGCAAGAGGTGGCAGCACAGAGAGAGACATCAAGGTTGACACCAAGATGTCCGGTTCTGACAGCTTGGTAGAGGGCAGATTTACTGAAGAAGATGGGGAGGAGGGGAGGGAGTAAAAACTGGAGGGAATGTGACATTTTGGGATTGGACATGTTGAATGTAGAGACGCCTAGGCAAGTCTAGAACTGTAGGGGATACGGGTGAAGATACAGATGATTAGTTTTAGAATTTCTCTGCCCTTTACTTTGCTTATGGATCAACAACTTCAGGGTATAATGGGAATCTTTATCTTCGTGAGTTTCAGCCTTAGACAGGTTTGGGTTCAAATTCCATCGCCGTCCTTGACCAACAGCCTGACTTTATATAGACAGCTTAACCCACAGCTACCAGCCGGATTTCACACCCGAGAAATGGGGGGGTTGATATCAATGCATAGGATTTCTGTGATCATGCATAGACACAGCGAGACACTCTAAAAAAAGGCAGTTGGTACAGTGTACTGTTCTAAAAAGACCATTCTAAACATTCAAATATCCTCTGTGAGGACTTACCTACTCCCAAGAGTTTCAATTAAAAAACAAACCACTCCAGTGGCACACACCTGTAACCCCAGTACTTGGGAGGCTGAAACAGGAGGATCACAGGTTCGAGGCCAGCCTCAGGAACTTAGCGAGACCTCAGCAAATTAGCAAGACTCTGTTACAACATAAAAAATAAGAAGGACTGGGGGTGTAACTCAGAGGTAGAGCGTCCCCGAATTCAATCCCCAGCATTGCCCCAATAATAATTTATTATTAAAATAAAAATTAAAACATAAAATAACAATGAAAAATTAACCAAACAGAAGAGCATTTCTGGAAATGCACCCAGGCATGGGTGCAGGGATTGTTGTTGCTCACCAATGCCTACCTTCCTCACCTTGATTTTTCCTGGAGGAAGGCTGAACTTTCCAAAGCACACAAAACCCAGCGATTTGGCTCATGTGTTCATTTTCCTGGCATTCCAGAAAAAAAATTTTTATTGGAAAAACCCCCAAAATCTACTGTCCACACAGCAGCCCTCAGCGATTGCTGCAATTACTCAATTACATGGTTATTCATGAAGTGCAGATTATAGGGTTCCTTAGCTGAGGGCTCTAGGACTCCACCAGATAAAACTAACTTAAAAAAAAACCCAAAACATGCAAACGCTGGGCCTTTTCTGAACATATGGCAGCATTTAGTCCGAGTCAGCGAGAAAGAAAAGAAAACAAAGCAAAACAGAACTGTGAGCAAGTTCTTTTTTCCTATTTTGTTTTGCTTCTCAAGTGTGTGCGTATCTGGGACTGAGGCTTGGTTCAGAGGGGCGGGCTTTGTTTGAAAATACCTAGCCAGGCATGGTGGCGCACGCTTGTCATCCCAGTACTTGGGAGGCTAAGACAGGAGGATCACAGGTTTGCGGCCAGCCTCAGCTACTTAGCGAGGCCCTCTGCAACTTAGTGAGACCCTGTTTCAAAATAAAGAATAAAAAATAGGGCTCGGGGTATAGCTCAGAGGTAGAATGCCCCTGGGTTCAATCTCCAGTACCGCAAAAAATATATATGTAAATAAATAAAAATTAAAAAGATGTCCCACTACTTGGGAGACTGAGACTGGAGGATCTGGGTTCGCAGCCAGCCTCAGCTTCTTAGTGAGGCCCTCCACAACTTAGTGAGACCCTGTTTTAAAATAAAGAATAAAAAAAATAGGGCTGGGGGAGTAGCCTGGAGGTAGAATGCCCCTGGGTTCAATCCCCAGTACCGCAAAAATAAAATAAAATAAAATAAAAACACTTAAAAAAAAAGAAAATACCTGTTACTCAAAGAGCGGTCAAAGTACAGGCTCTTTGCAATTTCCATATGGGTTCTGTTTCCACGCTCTGTTGCTGGGTCTGTGATCTGAAACTTGGATCAGTTTTGCATAGAGGTGGGGGTATGTTGGTCTCCAGGCCAGCCTGGGCAAAAAACTCTGTTCTAGCAATTTCACCATGATCCACCCAGCTGCTCAGGCCAGCAACCTAGAGGTGATTTTGGAAACTATCTGGCCTCTCTGGCTTCATCCACTCCCACGTCGAGCTTGGCCAGGCGCCCTCCAAACCAGGCTTCTGACGTCTTACATCTTCCCCGTTTTGGTCTGGCCCATCACCTCTCCTGCCTGGACCACAGCAGTAGTGTCCCAACCAGAGACACTCATCTCTGATGTACATATCACTGTCTCCATGGGATGCGTGGGGTTATCTTTTTGTTTGTTTGTGTTTTTTTTGGTGCTGGGGCTTGAACCCAGAGGCATTCTACCTCCGAGCTATACCCCCAGCCCTTTTATTTTGAAATAGGGTCTTGCTAAGTTGATGAGGGTCTCGCTAAATTGATGAGGCTGTCCTTGAACCTGTGATCCTCCAGTTTCAGCCTCCCAAGTACTGGGATTACAGGTGTGTGCCACCACACCTGGTTAGGGTCATCTTTTTGTTTTTTGTTTTTGTTTGTTTGTTTGTTTTGTGGCACTGGGGATGGAACCCAGGGGCATTCTACCTTTGAGCTACATCCCCAGCCCTTTTTATTTTATTATTTGGAAACAGGGTCTCACTAAGTTACTGACAGCCTCACTAAGCTGCTGAGGCTGGCTTTTAACCTGAGATCCTCCTGTTTCAGCCCCCCAAGTACTGAGATTACAAGCGTGTGCCACCACGCCCGGCTTCTGTTGTGGCTTCTGAGAGCCACTCTCCCTGGCCGAGGATGGCCCAGGGTCCCCAGGATCACGGATTTCTTCTCCCTCCCACCATGTCGAAGCACTTGGCCAGGGCTTCTGAGGGCGATGGGCACGCATCTTTATCCAGCGACCCTGACTGAGGTCAAAGTGACAAAACAGATGGAGGAGTTGTGCGAACATATGATAGAAAGTTGCAAATTCTAGAATCTTAAATAAAAGGCACCATGGAAACTCCATTAAAAACGGAGCCGAGCCCATTTCTTTGGGCTTCGGTCCTACTTCTTCCTTGCACACCATAAACCGCAGGGGCTTTCCTCCGCCCCTGGCAGTGGTCTCGGCATCCATCTATCCCAAAGGACCCCAGGCCTGGCTCTGAGCCTCTGGCAAAGAACAGCTCCCCCCTGGCAGGGGCTGCGGGGAGGGCGAGGCCGAGGGCTCTGCATAGCTCTTCTTCACTTTTAGGGAGAAAAGCAAGGCAGCCTCCAGAAAGGTAGAGTTCCCAGGTTGGCACGAGGGTGCGAAGAAGAAGAGGCTGCTATGCTCAGTTCCACAGCCTCAGCCACTCCGCTCCCGTCTTCCTCAACTCAGCACGCACGCATGTGCACACACGCACACCTATACACATGCCAGTGCATGCAGACGCACATGCATGTGTGCACATATATATATATATATATATATATATATATATATATATACCAATGCGTGCGTGCATGTGTGTGTGTGCGCGCGCGTGTGTGCGTGCATGCAGAAGTCTGATTTTTTTTTTTTTTGGTACTGGGGATTGAACCCAGGGGCATTCTACCTATGAGCTACACCCCCAGCCCTATTTTTTATTCTTTACTTTGAAACAGGGTCTCATTAAGTTTCGGAGGTCTCACTAAGCAGTTGAGGCTGGCTGCGAACCTGCGATCCTTCTGTCTCAGCCTCCCAAGTGCTGGGATTACAAGCGTGCGCCACCACGCCCAGCAGAAGTCTGGATTTGACACTTAGAGTCAAGTCTTGGAAAAAGGTAAGAAAAAAGCCAATGGCAACTGATAACAGGTCCTTCCACGCCAGACACCGTGCAGGGAAGCATGTTACCACTTTTCTCACGGCACGCACGTTGCCAGGAGCTCAGCAGGGCTGGGGGAGAGAGATGGGCAGCCAGGTGTTGGGATAACCAATGAAAGTCCCAAGCAGAAGATGAGAGAGCTAAGCCTGCCATCACTGACTAGGACGACATAAGCAACGAAGTGCAGACACCCTGTTCCGTTTCCCCCCATGGAGCTGGGAAGGTCGGGTGGATCGGCACGGGCGGGGGGTGCCTCCCGCAGTTTTCTGGGCCCTGAGATTGGGAGAGGGCAAGGGAAAGGGCTAGGGGGGGAAAGGGGTTGGGTGCTGAGCCATAGAAATGTGCCTTCTTGATTTCCTTCTCTTTCCTCCGCATCAGGAGGCTGCAGCAGAGATTCCTGAAAAATACTGTCGCCCAAGTCTGCAGGTAAAGAGAGCTGGGAGCGCAGGTGTCTGGGCTAGGGATGCAAGCACACGAGGAGCCCAGGCTGCAGGAGGGGCTGAGTTGGCACCACAGGTGTCCTCAGAGGCTACTATGCAAGGGCTATGTGCCAAGGCTGGGGCCGGGAGAGCAGCTCTCTGCTGTGAAGTGTGCCAGGGAAAGCCTTTGCAGTCGCCTGTGGTTAGGCCTGCAGAATCACACCTGGGTGTCGAGCCAGGAGGCCGACTCCTCAACATCATGCAGGCATCTTGCCCCAGGGTGGTGAAGTAGCTGAACTTCAGCTTGAACCTGCCCTCTAGCTTCCCACCACGCTAGGCAAACTTCACGGTGCTCCCCTCCCGTCCTCTTCTTTTTTTTTTTTTTTTTTGCGGTACCAGGGATTGAACCCAGTGGCGTTCTACTCCGCGCTACGCCCCCGGCCCTATTTTTTATACTTTATTTTGAAACCGGGTCTCACGAAGTTGCGGAGGGCCTCGCTAAGGAGAGAAAGAGAGAGAGAAAGAGAGAGACAGGGAGAGAGAGAGTGAGAGAGCTGAGGCTGGCCGCGAACCCGGATCCTCCGGTCTCCGCCTCCCAAAGTACTGGGATTACAAGCGTGCGCCACCACGCCCGGCTCCCTCCCGTCCTCTTAATCTCCCCCTTCTGGAACCAGCACAACTGCACTTCCAAACCTCTGTCTTCCCTGCTCAACTGCCATGAAACTGATGTTGTCATTTTTATATATTAGCTGTAGAAGGCAGCAGTCAAAATTGGAAGGCATACTCAAGAAACAGTGGCGGATGAATCCATTAGCATTTGTTAAATAATCATCATTATTTGTTAAATAATCATTTGTTAAAGAATCATGGGCTTACCCAACGGGAATATGTTCTACCACTCCTGCGGATGTCAACACCTCAGATAGTATCGAACCCTGTAGAGACTTTGCTTTTTTCTGTACATATACGCCTATGACAAAGTTTAACTTATAAATTAGGCATAGTAAGAGATGAACAATAACAACTAAAAATAAAATAGAACAATTATAACAGTGTACTGTCGTAAAATTGCCATTATCGGTACTCTTGCACTTTGGGGCTATTACTAAGTACAGGTTATTTGAACACAAACATTGCAGTACTGCCACAGTAGAAGTGATAACTGAGATGCTACTATGTGACCACTGGGTGGGTACCATATACAGTGTGGATCCGCTGGACAAAGCATGGTTCTCTTCCCAGGAGGGAAGGAGCGGGGACAGCATAGGATTCTATCATGCTACTCTGAATGGTTCACAATTCAACATTTATGAATTATTTCTGGAATTTTCCACTTAATATTTTCAGATCATGGCTGATTTCGGGTAACTAAAACCTAAGAGAGTAAAACCATGGGAAAAGTGTTTACTACTTTACTGAATGCATGGGTCGTTTTATCAAGAGAGCTTCTGAAAGAACACAGGTCACATAAACCGCAGTGCAAGAGGAAGTAAGAACATGTGTGGTCTCTCTGAGCAAGTGTGGGAGATGTTACTGCTAATTGGAACTGTTGTGCATCCAAGAGGGAGGGATATAAGGAAGGGCAAGTGAAGGAGTCAAAATAAGGGAGTCAGGAGCCAGCGGCGCAGCTCAGTGGTACAGCGTGTGCTTAGCACGCATGAGGCCCCAGGTTCCATCCCCAGCATTTTTACTTACTGAATAGAAAAAAAATGCAAAGATAAAAATAAGAGAGTCAAGCTGGGCATGGTGGTGCACACCTGTAATCCCAGTACTTGGGAGGCTGAGACAGGAGGATTGCAGGTTGGAGGCCAGCCTCAGCAACTTAGTGTGACCCTTAGCATCTTAGTGAAATCCTGTTTCAAAATAAAAATAAATCAATAAAAAAAGGCTGGGGGGGGGTAAGCCAGAAGATAGAATGCCCCTGTGTTCAACCTCCAGTACCAAAAAAAAAAAAAAAAAAGAAAGAAAAGAAACCTTCATGAGAGAGGGAAGATTGTAGTAATACAGTTACAATCTCTCAAAAATTCAAGCTTTCTTATCTTTAATAACAGTGGAATATTATAGTGGAACAACAGCGTGGATTAAATGAGGTGAATCCCTAAAAGTTTTCATACAGTGCCTGGAACACATCAGCGACTCGGGATATGGTGTTACAGCATCTCACCAGCTTTTTCTTGCTTCTTCCAAGACCTGCCTTCCCTGAGTCCTCTGAGTAGAAGGCAAACTTTTTGTTTCTTAATATGGATCTTGCTTTGGCAATTAATAAGCTCCCGCACAGCCGTATATGCATCCTATTTATTGTCAACCATGAACTAAATCACCAGTTCTTTTCAACCATGGGCACGTGGTCCAAGTGTTGGAAATGTCTTCTGTGTGCATTCTGTTATAATAATCCAGAGCATTTGCCCTGCTTGGGTTCTGGGTATATGGCCACCCCTTGTTTAAAAACATGCATCTGAGCCGGGCGTGGTGGCGCACGCTTGTAATCCCAGTACTTTGGGAGGCAGAGACCGGAGGATCCGGGTTCACGGCCAGCCTCAGCTCTCTCTCACTCTCTCTCTCTCTCTCTTCCTGTCTCTCTCTCTCTCTACCTAGTGAGGCCCTCCGCAACTTCATGAGACCCGGTTTCAAAATAAAGTATAAAAAATAGGGCCGGGGGTGTAGCGCGGAGGTAGAACACTCCTGGGTTAAATCCCCGGTACCGCAAAAAATAAATAAATAAATAAATAAATAAATAAAAACATGCATCCGGGTGGGGGAACACTGATGTTAAAGTTCTCCCTGGCATCTCTAGGAGCCTGCCCACCTGTGTGGAATCTTCCCTTCCCTAGCAGATGGGAAGGAGCGGCTCATGGTAAGAATAATAGGAGAGACAGACGCTTATGCACAACCTGCCCGGTCATGCACAAAATATGCAAGATAGTTTCTTTATACAGATGGTCAATTAGCCTGCAGGCAGCTAGAGTAGAGATGGAGGAGCATTAAGCAGACGTCTGCTGTAGGTCCTTCTAGGAAGGACAGGTTCTTGACTTCTTTCACTGGTAATTTAATCTCTAAGAAGGTAGAGGAAACCACACAACTGTCTTTTTTTTTTTGAGATTGAAATCATCAAGGAAGAACTGGGTGGGAACACGAAGGAGAGGGGTGCTGTGGGGAAGAATAATGTCATTGGGCAGGCAGGATAGTGCAGTGGGAAGGACATAGGTGCTAAGATCATGTCTCCTGGTTCTGCAGCTTGTTAGCTATGTTCCTTTACCTTGATACGCCTTTGTTTTCTCCCTTGTAAAATGGGGATCATAGCACTACCTACCTTCAAAATGTGGGTGCAGAAGTGAAATGATCAATACACTTAGTACGTGGGAATATTCGATAAGTACTTGCTGCGATCACTGTGGTTATATTCATATTCATGATGGGGACTTTCGATGGAACTTAGCCTCTTAGGAAATTAAAAATCAATGAAATTAATGAATTATGAATGAAAATTTCACTTTATTTAATTTCTAATTAAAATTTCAGAGCTAAGTGAGGTCGAAACTGTAGAGGGGAATTTGGCTTAAGACAGTTCAGCAAGCTTTTCTGTAAAGGGTCAGATAGTAAAGATGTTAGCTTTGTGGGCCATAGAGTCTCTGTGGCAGCTGGTCACCCCCACCATTGTAGCACGAAGGCACCAATGGGCATGGTGTCAACAAAGGGGCATATCTGCGTTCCAATAAAACTTTATTTACAAAGTATTGGGGTGCTCTGGCAGAGCTGCTTGCTCCATAGTCCCGCCACGGAGGGTTGCTGCTTTAGGCAGCTCCCTAAAAACTATTCCGTGGTTCCTGCCACAGAAGGTCGCTGCGCCAGACAGCTTCCTGATCAATAGTCTTCTCGCATAAAAATGACATGAAGTCTGCTATAATAATTTGCAGAGAATTTAATAATTGGAGGTCGGGGAGGAGATAGAGATGACAAATTCTCCCGTCCATCTGTAGCCAGCACCTTGCTTTTATAGAAACTTTAGACAAGCCATCATAAGAGTTAATCAAACACAGAAACCAACAATTATCACAGGTTACAGTTAAGCAGGTCAATGAAGTAGACATGTGACAAGCTTGGAGGAAGGAGGGATTAATCATTATTGGGTGGAGATGACATCAAAGACCACACCTTGAAGATTACACCAGGTCCCTTGGAATGTCCACTTGTGGACGAATCCCACCCAGCCAAATACCGTGTATTCAAACTGGGCTGCTCCAAGATGATAACTCAGTGTGCGTTCTAAGATGGCCCTCAACAACAATGGCAGGTTTGCATGGTAGTTTTGGGGAGACCTTGGCTTAAGAGGCATGGGGAACACTAAAATATGAAATTCTGCCTGCATGATTGTAAAGGATGTCAGTGAGATGGAAAGCAAGAAGGCAGTTGAGTGAGCCATCAGAGTGGCAGAGGGAGCCGTTCACCCCAAATGGTGAGAGGGCGACTGTGGGAAGGAGGCGCTGTGGCAGATTTTGCGTCAAGCTGCTCAGAAATAAACATGACTGTGCTTTTTTAAAAAAATCCACCTTTTAAGAAAAAGATTATAGAAAATAACTTTAATAAAAAAATTAAAGTCTCAAGCCAGGCATAGTGGCAAATGCCTGCAATCTCAGTACTTTTGTTGTGAAGTAGCATCCCAATCAAGACCAATCAGAACACCAAAGGTGTTGAGAGCCTTTATTTACCAGCCGACCGGGGCTGCACAGAGCATAAGACCCGAATGCAGTAGTTTGTCATTTTTTTTAGGGCTCCTTTTATAGAGCAAAACTACAAAGCCACAAGCTATAAGGGGGTGAGAAGTACAGGTTCTCACAGAAGGTTCCCATAGCAGGGGTGAAAAGCCCCCAATGGTTCTTTTTAGCATTCGAGCAAGCCAAGCATAATGAACATACAGAACAAGAACAATGACACAATAACAGTAACACAATGTTGTTACCCATTACCCTGCCAACATCCTGGTTTGATTTTTCCAAGGCCAACTTCCCTGTTTTGGGGCCAGGTTTGGGGTCATGCTGGGTAGCAATATGGAATCACTCTAGCTAACAAGTTACTCTGGCTAACAAGCTCTAACTATGCATCATTATACTTTGGGAGGCGGAGACTGGAAGATTGTAGGTTCAAGGCCAACCTGAGCAATTTAGTGAGGCCCTCAGTAAACTTAGACCCTGTTTCAAAATAAAAAATAAAGAAAGGGCTGGGGTAGAATGTCCCTGGGTTCAATCCTCAGTACCACAAAAAAGATTGTCTCCATGAATCTGAAAAAGTTAAGAATTGAGGGATAAAAAAAGAAGGGATAAGTTTTGTTTCGCGGAGTCGCTTAGTATGTTCAAAAGTTTGAAGCAAGGCGATGATAGGCTGCTGGCCTATCTACAGTGTTGTAATTGTGTAGCTGTCTTGACCTCCGGTAACCTCCACCACTCAGGAGAGGACCTGGAAGTGGATTACAGGACCCAGAAGTGGACCCAATGACCCGGAAGTGGAACTGTGATCCTTTGAGAGATGTGCAGTGATGCCAAGAGACAACATATTGAGAACCAGAGAGAAGAGATCTTGGGCCCGGTGTAGTGGCACACTTATGTACTCCCAGCTATTCAGGAGGCTGAGGCAGGAGGATCACAAGTTTTAGGTCGGCCTTGGCAACTTAGAGAGCTCCTGTCTCAAAATAAAAAGGGCTGGAGATGTAGCTCAGTGGTAAAGTGCCCCTGGGCTCCATCCCCAGGAAAGAGAGAGAGAGAGAGAGAGAGAGAGAGAGAGAGAGAGAGAGAGAGAAAGAAGAAGAAGAAGAAGAAGAAGAAGAAGAAGAAGAAGAACAACAACAACAACAACAACAACAGCAACAACTAGAAGAAGAACTAGAAGAGGAGGAACAATAACAAGAGGAGAAGAGAGAGACCTTGGCCAAAGACAAACTCAGCATTATCCTCAGGGGAAGAGATTGAAAAAGTGATTTAAAATTGCCAGATGCAAGCACAAGTTATCTCTAGGTGGTGAGTGTTAGGGTAATTATTTTCCTTTTATACCTTGGAACACTTTTTATTATGAGTATATAAGACTTCCAAACATCAAAAGAAAGTGAAAGCTATTTAAAATGGAGGAGTCTTCTGAGAAGAGAGGCCTCAGGATCGAAACTTAGAAATTCTAGGAAGGCACCTTAATATTCAGCATAAATGGAAGTTTCCCCACTCAGTGGTCTAACCTGCCAACTACTGAGTATCCTACTGTGGAAAAACATTGTTTCCCCATCAGCCACTTCCCTACTTTCTTTCCTGATGGTAGAACTTGCCTTCCAGCCCATGCCCAACACTCTCTCAACTTTCTTTGTAGTTAGGGCAAGAACAAGCCAACCCATCCTGGCCAAGGAGAAAGCTGTTGCATGGCTGCTGGGAAAGTCTCTCTCACCTTCTCTCTCTCTGTGGAACAGGAGATGAAATATCACCCTTCCAGAATTTAATGTACTCTGTGAGGATGTGGTGGGTTGGTGTAGTGGCAGCCACCTTGTGGACATGAGGAGCTAAGCTTCGTGGACGCTCCTAATTCTACCATCCAATACCCTGGTGATGGTAGAGCAGAAAAATGGTAAGAATGGGGTCTTTGGTTCATTGACCTCTAACCATCTCCTAGGAGTTGGTTCTAGTGGTGCATGACAGTTCCTACTCGTTTCACCCTCTCTAGAGTTCCGTTCATACAGGGGCATGGTGTTAGCGTCCCTCAAGTGGTCTTGACATTGTCAGGTTTGAGGCTGTCATGGCATTTGGGGGTCCCTATGCTCTAAGGGTGTTCATGCCAAGTCTTGTATCAAGGGGTCGGGATACAGTTTTGCAATTTTTTTTTATTTCATGTCATTATATTTTGTTGCCTTAACAATTGGGGGGAATAAAGGTGTCTTCATGTGGCTCACCGGTTTCTCTTTCTCACGGGCGTTGTCGTCCTTTCCCAAGCCCAGCTCTGTGGAAGACAGGGGTAGATCCTGGAGATTCATGTCGCCGAGGCATGAAGCACCCATTCTCTGCATGTGAGAACTCATGGGCAGTTCTTGGGGAAACACCAGCCTCCGCATCTCCTAAAAGGCAGAGAATAATGGCAATGAGATAGAGCATGGGGTTGGTAGCACTTGCTCAAGAGCACCAGATTCAAATCCTGCCTCTGCCACTGACTAATAACGATCTTGGGCAAGTTACTCAGCACGTGGAACTAACTAATACACTCCTCAAAAGGAGAGAGAATTGAGGTGTGGTACTGGCTCCCCGCCCCCACAGATAGTTTATTTAAAACCTTTCACAAAAGAAGAGCTCACCGTGGTGGCGAGAGCCTGGAAAGGAGAGAAGACCTGTCCAAACTGGTAGTGCTTGTGCACGTTGATGTCTCTAAAGCGATTTCGGCGCTCCTTCAGGCTGGCCAGCTTCTTCTCTGCCTTCATGTCCATAAAGTACCGGAAAGGACCCTGCTGGGACTGAAGGGCTATTTGTGCCTGCAGAGGAGCCAGATGGCACATGGTTACCATGGGGTCGCTCCAAGACAAGGTATACTTTCTACAGCAGGCGGCTCTTGTTCATGCCTCTCGCTTATTAACTGGACTTCCATTTACCATCCTCATCTTCCTGTAGCTTTGGGAGGCAGACAAGAGGGCCACCCCCTCCATCTCCTGCTGGGAGTCTGGCCCCATTGGTAGAGAACCAGGGTGCCGGGTTCCAGCTCTGACTGTGTCACTCCCACGGGGTCTCAACTTATCGCCCCCATCCATGGTGCGCTATTGATCAAGTCTTTTTCCAGCTTCGAGATGGCATGAGTTGTATTTTAAAAAAACAACACATCGAGAATGATGTGGGTTGAAATCCATGCTTCCCAGAGGCAGGGCGCAGGACCTGCTGGGCGATGGAAGGTCCCGCTTTGTGGTTCTCATCTTGCCTCTGTTAGAAACCCAGGATAAAAGAGGTCCCATTTGTGTTGCATTAAAAGATACCAAGGAAGGGTGCTCAGTGGATTCCCCAAGCCAGGGGGTGTCCCTTAACAATGGCATCTTTGCACAGACACAGGTCTATGAGCTCTTCATTGATTGGAACTCCTGCCGGGTCTACTGCCTTCTAACTGCTCTGACCCTTGGTTTTCAGTCTTTCCCTCATTCATGCCTGTATTACCCTTACCTTGTCTCTTTCTTCTGGTATATAGCCCCTTTGGACTGACAACAGAGTCCCAAATTCTGATTTTTTTTTTTTTTTGGTACTGGAGATTGAACCCAGGGGCATTCTACCTTTGAACACCCCCAGCCCTTTTTATTTTTATTTTGAAATAGGATATCACTAAGTTGATGAGGGTCTTACTAAGAGTTGCTGAGGCTGGCCTTGAACCTGCGATCCTCCTACGTCTCAATCTCCCAGGCACTGGGATTATAGGCGTACGCCACCACACCTGGCCCAAATTCTGCTTTGATATCAGTTTTTCCATTACAACAGGTACCTCCTCTTGCTCTGCCTACATGTGGTCTGTGGGAGGGTGACGCCTGGCTTAGACTCTTGGCTAGAGGACCCTTCCCTGACACACTTAGCCCCCTTGTCTGTGCAGGAGGCTCAGCAAATGCTGTCTCTATGCACATCATGATTCCTTCTATGTTCCACAGAGGAAGAGATATGGCTGGTGACTGATATTGGTGGTGGAGAGATTTGGGTCGCTCATGGCCTAGTATGTCCCCCTTTCTGGAGGCGGCACCTGGGAGACTGGGCGTGCTGAGAAGTGGGCAGCTGGACACACCGCAGGAACCTCATCCCAATTAGGGAGTTAAGCCATTTCCTGCCTCCCACTCAGCAGGCAGCAAAAATGTGTGTTGTTTTGTTTCTTCCAACATTCACCAGAAAGACACCAGACATGCAGTGAGATTGCAGATTGGGAGGAAGGCCAGAGACAGAGGAGATGACAAAACTCAGAGGCCAGGAAGGGACTTTAGGGATCAGACATTCCCCCTTCCCAGAGGGAGAGCTGGGACCCCGTAAAGCAAAAGCAAGGACTGTCCCAAGGTCTCTGTCACCTTCTCTTGCTTCAAGGTGGGGCCTGTTTCAAGGATGGTGGTCTCGAGGGTCGGTGTTGAAGGACCACAGCTTGATGCCAGTGGACATCAAACAGAGCCAGACCACCCTGATCAGCTCCAGCCAAAGCTGACCTAAGTGAAGTTCTCTCTGCGGCGAAAAATGAGAGGGGCTTCCATCTCTGGCCTCCTCCAGCTCTGCTTCCCCCCCTGACTTTCATGTTGACAGATTTAGGAGAACTGTAGTCTTTGTTGTTGTCATTGTCATCATCATCATCGTCATCATCATCGTCCACCATCATCACGTTTTTACTACAGGAGTTGAAGTTTGCATGCATCTCTTTTCTGCCTGGATCCTCTGACCCCGACGTCCATTGTTCCCTTGCCTCCCCCTGCCTCACTCCCATTCATGTTTCAGGACCTTGATTTTGGCTTCTGATGAAGTATTGTCTCTACCGGAGGCCATTTTGTCCCTCTAACACAGTCAGCTCCTCCTCCTCTGGGCCCCCTTACCATTGACTCAATGAGTCTGGGTCCCTATTTGACTTACTGCTGGTGTGTCCCTACCTGATCATGTCCCAACTAGACCCTAAGATCCTTGTGAACAGGAGCTGTGCTTTATCCTCTTACATGGATAATATATCTTGGAGTAAGTTCCTAGTAGAAGTTTGTCACACAAGTGAGTGATAAAGTTTGGAAGAAGGATATTTCTGGATTTTTGAAAACAGGGAAAAAGACTCAGATTAACATCAAACTTTGCAGAGCACCTCTTTCACAAAACAAGATGAACCTGTTAACTACAGGGTCAGGTAATAGGGAAAAGACTCCTAACATCTTATGCAGCAGACATGTAGCAGTTGTCCAGGACATGAAGGTGAAACAGAGATACCCTGGGGTGGAAAAGACTGACATCAGAAAACTGTCCAAATGTGAGAATTTTTTCTTCTTTTCTTTTTAAGGGTCTATGGAATGGTTTGAATCTGTAGTGTCCCCCAAGACCTTGCAGATAGTAGGCAGCCATGTTGGAGGTGGGGCTTGGTTAAGAAGGGGTCCATGGGGTGTGTCCTTGGGATTATATAAGGACTCTCCTCCCCCTCCTCTCTCTCTTGCTTCTGGCATCTATAATGTGAGAACAGAACATTTGTTCTCTCTTTTCTCTGCTTCCTGCTGCCATGCCCTGAGCTCTGCAGACCTGGCTTAACATGGACTAAACCTCTAAAATCTCGAGAACTGTGAGCAAATAAATTTTCCTTCCCCTAAGTTGTGTGTGGCTGGGCTTATTGTATCCCAACAGCCAGAATGCTGTCTGAGACAGTCCCCAATAAGGTTGGCGATGATGCATTATGACTTATCTTCAGGATTTATTTCTCTCCCCAGTCTTATAGGATGGCAAGGGGGTGATGGTGTGGGAGTGGGACAGTGGTGACCAGGAGCCACCTACTCCTGCTCTTTTGGTCTTTGCCAGCCATGGCACCATTTTTGCTCAGCTCACCCCGTGTGGGGTGCAGTCTCACTTCTCAGTCTGCGAAGGATAAGGGGGAAGGAAGGGGCACTGGAAGACTTACGTCGTGTATTCGGAAGCTCTTTGCTGCTGGAGGAGATAATTCCCAGCTATGTCCCACAGCTCTGGCACTGCTCAGACTCGAGGACATTAATGGTGGATGGACAGGTCCCAGGGGGATTGGCAGCTTCCAGTCTGTTCCAAGGAAGCAGGGAGAGAGAGAGGCTTCACTCTAGGATCCCACGCATGGGGCTGATTTCTTCTTTAGTTGTAACAGGATTAATCTCTGCATCTGGCCTTACAGCACCACAGAAAAAAGGCTCATGTAACCAAGAAGGAAGGCAACCCTCAGCCCAGAGCCAAGAATGGAAGCTCTGGTTAGCAGATAGATTGAATCTATGTGCTATTTTGGCATGCTTTTCTGGAAGCTCTGAGAATGTGATGGGCATAGTGGGCAGTTCTCTAGGCCAGTTGTTCTGCTAATGTTACATGAGTTGCTTTGGTTTTCACTGTGGGGGTTTAACTGAATAGAGAAAACCATTAGGGGCTCCAGCATGGTTGTTTAATTATAGTAATTAAAGAATCAAAGCAGGGTGTGCTGGCACACACCTGTAACCCCGGTCCTCGGGAGGCTGAGACAGGAGAATCACAGGTTCGAAGTCAGCCTCGGGAATTTAGCGAGACCCTCAGCAACTTGGCGAGACCATGTTTTAAAATAAAATAGGCTGGGGGTGTACCTTGGAGGTAGAATGACCCTGGGTTCCATCCCCAGTACCAAAAAAAAAAAAAAGCTCTCCCCCCCCCTCTACTTAGTGAGGCCCTCCTCAACTTCGTGAGACCCGGTTTCAAAATAAAGTATAAAAAATAGGGCCGGGGGTGTAGCGTGGAGGTAGAACACCCCTGTGTTCCATCCCCGGTACCACACACAAAAAAAAATCAATTATGTAACCATCTCATTTTTCCCCACATGCAGAATTATTCTTTTACCTTAGTGCTGAGATCAACAAACTTTCTTTTAAAAGGCTAGATAGTAAATATTTGAGGCCTTGTGGGCCACGTAGTCTTCATTGCAACTGTACAACATGGCTGTCGCAGCACAGAATCACCACAGACAACATGCAAACAAGCAGGCATGGCAGTGTTTCAATAAAACTTTATTTATGGACACTAAAAATGTGACTTTCAGATAATTTTTACGTGTCACAAAACATTATGATTTAGAAGTTTGCTTTTCAACCACTTACATGGAAAGCCATTCTTAGTTTGTAAGCTATACAAAAAACAGGTGTCAGGACATATCTGGGTCGTGGGCCACTGTTCTCCAACCCCTGCCCTAGTGCAGATCTCAGTACTTCCTGTTGCAAGGAGACCGTGTTGGTTTCCAAACAAGAGTTGAACATTTTGATTTATTTTCTAAGCAATTTCAAAATCCATGTCCAGGCCAGACACTTGGGTCACAATCAAGTCTGCAAAGAACTGAGCCCAAGCTTGCCTGCCTCATTCAATGATAACATCTGGAGCTCCCAGGGGCCTCGGAGTCTTGCAGCCCATCTTCTAGACTCTGCATGTGTCCCTGTTTAGAGCAATGTAGGGATCCAAGGCTCCCTTTGATCAAAAAACCAAGACCCTGACTCTCAGAGTGAATGATTTCCTCATCGTGTTCCACTCATGCTTGGGCTGGCCACCCCTCAGCAGAGCTTTGCCATTCGCTTCAATGTAGTCTAACTTCCTAAAGTTGTTGGAAAGAGAGGATTATTTATTCTCCTGCACGCACAGGAGTGCCTACGGGGCAAGTCATGGCGCGTCTCCATCTCCGGGTTTTCTCTGCCGTCCTCCTCTGCTGGGCCAGCCTTGACTTTAGATGTTGCTCATTTCCTTTTTCCTGGATGGCAGGGGCTGATATTTTGGAGAGCCAGGGCTGGTGTTTGTGATGTTTTGTTTGCTGTTTGTTTCTTGAATGCCTCCGGCAGCCTGGGGCGCTAGGCTGCTCTTCTGAAAGTGTTAAAAATAGAGAATGCAGTAAGCTTCACATAGCACTTTCCCCAGGATGGCAGAGGAGGTAAAAAAAAAAAAAAATAACCCAGAATCATTTTTTTTCCTGGGTCTGCCAAAAGACTTAATTTTGAGGCTGTGGTAGGATTCTGGTATTTGCAAAGTTTCTCACTGTTGGGGGTGGGGTGGCCGTGGACTGGCATAGCTTTGCTCAGGGTCTCGGCTGTAGGAGATTCTCAAGAAATGTTTAAATCCGGGCGTGGTGGGGCACACTTGTAATCCCAGTACTTTGGGAGGCGGAGACTGGAGGATCCGGGTTCGCGGCCAGCCTCAGCTCTCTTGCTCTCTCTCTCCCTGTCTCTCTGTCTCTCTCTCTCTCTCTCCTTAGTGAGGCTCTCCGCAACTTCGTGAGACCCGGTTTCAAATTAAAGTATAAAAAATAGGGCGGGGGGCGTAGCGCGGAGGTAGAACGTCCCTGCGTTCAATCGCCGGTACCGCAAAAAAAAAAAAAAAAAAAA
>PVJS01021304.1:0-31654 GCA_004027185.1 Glis glis
GGGTGCAGGGATTTGAGCCTAATACTTTTTACTTTTTTTTTTTTTTTTTTGCGGTACTGGGGATTGAACCCAGGGGCATTCTCCCTCCAAGCTACACTCCCAGCCCAATTTTTTATTCTTTATTTTGAAACAGGGCCTCACTAAGTTGTGGAGGACCTCATTAAGTAGCTGAGGCTGGCTGTGAACCCAGATCCTCCTGTCTCAGCCTCCCAAGTACTAGGATTACAAGCGTGCGCCACCACCCCCGGTTTACTTTTTACATTTAAGGTTAGTTGAGAAAGAAAAATCAGCAATCAGCCTGACGTGGTGGTGCACACTTGTAATCCCAGTCCTTAGGGGGCTGAGACAGGAGGATCGCAGGTTCACCTCCAGCCTCAGCAACTTAGTGAGACCTCACACAACTTAGTGGGGCCCTGTTTCAAAATAAAATAGGGCTGGGGGTATAGCACAGAGGTAGAATGCCCCTGGGTTTAATCCCTAGTACAAGGAAGGAGGAAGGGAGGGTAGGAGGGAGGGAGGGAGAAAAAGAAACCAGAGATCTCTCATTTGTTGGGTTTTCTCTGAAAGAGGTACCTGGTCTTTACTGAAAGCTCAGTTGTCGTTATGGTGGATGGGATCCCTCCTGGCTGGTAGGGATGCTGGCACACACTGAAGAATAAGAGTGTCAGTCATGTCCCCCAGGGACCCACAGGCCCCAGGACACTGATCCCATGGACCCCCTCAGCAGTTTCTAGGTTTTCATGTCATGGGAAAAGTTAAAATGCAAATTAATATCAAATGTCTCCCATCCACATAGTCCCACTCTTAATATTCTTCCCTTATTGTCGTGTTTGGTGGTTGTGACCATTCTAATCCCCTCCCACTCCCAGGTTCAAAGGAAAACTACCTTAAGAAAATTCTTTGTTGTTCAAAATCAAGCCTTATGTCTTTAAAAAAAAAACATATATTACCTAGGAGCAGGGTATGGTGGCACATGCCTATAATTCCAGTACTTGGGAGGTTGAGACAGGAGGATCGCAGGTTTAAGGCTAGCCTCAGCAATTTAGTGAAACCCTGTTTCAAAATAAAATCATAAAAAGGGCAGAGGGTGTAGCTTGGAGGTAGAATGCCCCTGGGTTCAATCCCTCGTACCAAAATATACAGAGATGATAGATAGATGAGAGAGAGAGAGAGAGAGAGAGAGAGAGAGAGGATAGATAATCTCCAAGGATTGTGATTCATAAAGCCAGTTGCCCGTTGGTGCCAGGAAACTACTCACTCATTCTCTGTGGCTTTTCCAAACGTGTTAGCACTGAGTCTCCTGGCCCTTCTCTGCATTGTGTTGAAGGAGAAGCCCCCACCCCTGGTTGTGCTCCGTGCTCTGCGGCCATTCTGTCTCATCCCTGGCTCTTCCGAGTAGGACAGGGCCTTGGATCTCCCCTCACTGGTGTTTAAAGGGCACCGGTGCACGCGAGGGCTCGCATCCGTTTTACAGTATCCCGAGCGGAGGAAAAGGGCCATTTCTCTTCCCTTATCTGTTTATGATGCGATATGTTCCAAAGCCGATCACATCAGCCACTGTTATGGAGAACTTAATTCACTGTGATGGGGGCTCCACCATCCGGGCAGCCGGGAGGCCGCTGAGGCCCGGCCGCGTTTCATGCCACATTACGCGGAATCTAGGCCCGCCTCACTCCACTAGCTCGGGTCCTCCTGGCTGGCACAGACTGCCAGGGATTTATGCTTTAAAACAGTTCTTCACATTTTTTTTTTCCTGATGGCAAAGTACAGAGACAGCCACAGTGTGTAGCTGGTGTCTATTGGCTGTGTTACTATTACAAACACACATGTGATTTGCAAATAAATTCACCAACTTCTAAGACTTGCTCTGAGCCCAGTAATAAAGGTGTCTAAGCAGGTAAGTTTGTCTGCAAGTAGAAAATCGCAGGAAGCAGGTCTCAGAGACTGAGTTAAAAGGCTGAGACTAGGGCCATTTTATCTTTAAGTTCCCTATGTTTTATTGTGTTGTTTTACATTTGATTAGAAAATAGAAGAAAATACAAACTCTTGGCTGCTTCTGGGATAATCTGAATGTTTTGCCTTTCTCTAACTAACTTTTTTTTCCCCAAAAGTCATTTTCTTCTAAATTGCTTTCAGAGTCAGGCATGGTGGCACACATCTATAATCCCAGCTACTCAGGAGGATCTCAAGTTCAAGGCCAACCTGGACAACTTAGGGAGACCCTGTCTTAAAATAAAAAATAAAAAAGGCTGGGGATGTAGCTTATTGGCAGAGCAAGCCTGGGTTCAATCCCTAGTACTACAATAAATAAATAGGTTTCAGGGCTCCCATGTCCAGGCTAACCACAGCCTCACCTGTTCCATTGGTCATGGAGGGAGGCTCCCCTCCCTTACCACAGACCCGGCCTCTGTCCCTCCCCATTCTCTGCCCCCAACTCCCCACCTCCTTCCAGATAAAGGAGAAAACTCCATCCATGGAGGTCACTGGTCAGTCACATCCCCCCCCATGCCAAATTCTGTCTTTACCCCAAGGCACATTCTACCTGCCTGTTGGAAGCCCTGGTCACCTTTGTCCTTAGCCGTGTAGTTGACCCTGCCGGCCACTCCCTGCTGGAAGGCTTCCCTGGCCTCAGCCCCCTTTGTTCTCCTCCTCTCTCTCCAGCACCCCCATCTGACCTCTGCACCCCGCCCTGTGCATTTCCTGACATCTGCCCCGCAGGTACGGGCACCACACACAACCTCCTTGCCTCCCGCAGGTCCCTGAGAGGTGGGCAATTTGTACCCCCATTTTTCAGATAAGGGACCCAAGTCCCAGACACCTGAGGTCACTCTGCAGTGCCTGAGGGAGAATTCAAACCCAAGCCTGGGGGGATCGAACCCTCCAGCACCGGCCAGTTGCATTCTGGCTGCCGGTCAGGGAGCTCTGTGTGGCAGGGGCTCTGTGTGCACGCCTGCCCAGCAGCCACTGTCCCCAGGGCTCCGGGAGATGGTCGCCCCAGGAGCCTAGAATCCCCTATCTGTGCTCCTGGACAGGTGGGGACCTCACTCCTGCCCCTTCCTCAGGTAACTCCTCGTCCCTAGCCAGTACCTGAGCTGCCTGTCCTTTAGACCCCCCCACACACATGCACCTTGTCCCTTCTGACTCCTGGGGGGACAGGGCTGTGAGGGTCAGGCCCACTGTCAGCGTCCTGTCAGAAGCCACAGTCCTTTGGCCACTTGAAAATAGGGCTCGTGTGGCAAAGACTGGTATGACAAAGACGAAGACTGTTATGCACAAATGGAGCCGCCCTGGAGGGGCCCAGCAGGACAGTGGGTGCAGCTCCCACCCCGTCCCCACCGCTCTGGCCGCCCTCGCAGCTCTGCTGGGCGTGAGTAGAGCCGGTCCTGCTGTCTGTCTCTGCTCTCATCCCAGGAGGGAGAGATGGGGCCGACCCTCAATGCCCACAGACCAGCAGGAAAGTGTCGTGCACCGAGGCCACCAACAAGGGAAAGCAGTTAGAATTTGCATGGAGCGGTCCATTAGTCTGAATGGAGAGATGTAAACCATCCTTCTCTGCTCCTGAGATTAAGGACAGGGCATGCAAACATTCTTGTCTCGACTTCACTTTTACTATTACAGCCAGATACGGGGAAAGATGTGTGGGAGCAGGGGGCCGAGGACAGAGAGGAGGACCGAGTCCCACTGAGCTCCGCGGTGGTGCTGGCTCTTGGTCTTAGTTCTGGCCCCTGTGACTCAGTACTAGGGATCAGGTGGCTTACACTGCAAAAATGTATTCCTCACGCTCTGAGCGCTGGGAAGCCCAGGATCGGTCCTGGCGAGGACTCTCCTCCTGCCTCGCTGAGCTGCCTTCCTGCTGCGTCCTCACAGGGAGCAGAGAGAGGTCGTCGCAGTCATGTCTCTTCTTTTCGGGGCACCAGTCCCATTGATGGGGGCTCCACCCTTATGACCTAATCATGTCCAAGGGCCCACCTCCGCCACGTGGAACCTTCTCCCTGCACCTCGCACTGTAGCGAGTCGCCCTTTTCTCCCTGCCCTCTGGATGCCGGGCTTCAGGATGTCTGCGCATGTGTTTTCCACTTCCAGAGCACATACCAGAAGTCACTGTGGCTGTAGAGGGACCTGGGCTCTAGTGATGGATGCAGAAACCCTAGGAGTGCTGGTCCATTGGCCAGGCAGCGGCCTCATAGCCTCTCTGGGCCTTAGCCAGCATTTGTCCGGCCTGAGCAGGCAGAGGGTGCCCCTGTGGCTCTCCAGAGCCAGCCCGAGGGACAGATGTTGCAGCAGCTGGGGCAAGGCTCAGGGCAGCCCAGCACCTGTGTGATTCAGCAGACCCCATGCCCTGTCCCACCTGGTGGTTTCCCAGGTGGACTGTCAGAAGGTTCGAGGTAGCATCTGGGTCTGTGCCGTGACTCCAGGGGCAGGGAAGAAATGTGAGCCAGCATTTCATTCTGAGGCTAATTTCCCCTGAATGGAGCCAGAGAAAACTGTTGTCCTCACAGCAGATAGGCCGGAGGGTAAGACTCTTGCTGGGCCGAGTACTGGGGCGCCTGTTGCACCTCCATTTGTCATGGTGCTGGTGGCAACAGGAGGGGGTCTGCGAATCAGGCAGGAACAGGCCAGGAGTACGGCCTGGTCTGGTTTGATGGCTGGGACCCCAGGCCCCAAGGGCCCCTGGCTGCTTCACCTCATTCAGATGGTTACAGATGGCAGGGGTGGGGGGGCAGCCCTGGCCTGTGAGAGGTTTTATAGATTCGGTTGTGGCCTCCGGCCCTTGCTGTTGCTGGCCGGCAGCTCTTCTGCCCCAGGAGCTGCTGGCACCTTCTGCCCTGTCCCTTCCCACATCCTCCTGGGGCCTCCCACTTTAGAGGCAGCAGACCCTAGAGGCAGCCTCCCTAGAGGGGAAACTGAGGCCCTGGAAAGAGTGGGTGCCTGACCCAGAGTCCCACAGCAGCACAGCCCTGCCCAGAGAGCTCTCGCCCTGCTTGGTGCTTCGCGAGCACGGGCCGCATCGTGGATTCCAGGGTCTTGGGGTTTGGCTGGGTTGTGTTCACTCATTAGCCTGATTAAGTTTCCTGGCTGCCAGGCCACAGTGGGCCTGCAGCGTGGCTTGGCACCTGCTATCACCCTGCCTTGTGACAAGGAAGATTCCCACAGGTTGCTTCAAAAGGTGAGACAGAGGGCGTGGCATTGCATTACGGCCTGTACCAGGAGTGACCTTCCACTGAGCTCAGAACATTCCTGAGAGACAGGTGTTGGGGGCCCGGTGCTGGTAACAAAAGGGCCACGAGGACCCCAGGTCTCAGCCTGAACCCCGACTGAGGTAGGGGTGAGACCAAGCTCGGCCCACGGGGATAGGCCTCTTCTTACCTTGATACCTGGGATGGTGCAGGCTGTACGGGACAACACCGAGTCGTGGAGACCTCTTGGGACCAGACACCTGAGCACATGGTCCTCGCCCTGCTGGGCTGCCCAGGCCTGCCCCTGTGGCCCAGCACGGTGACTCACAGAAGTAATAAGCCTAATACGGTTGACTTTATTTAATTAATAATGATCCTGTTGTGTTCCTCCGTGCTCATAAAACACCCTGCAGGTTGGCAAAAAACACTCATAATATTGATCAGAAGTCAGGCGGGATATTTATTTTGTCTTTGCCCCACGAGCATAAATCCTTGTCCGTTGCCTCCCGCTCTCTGCATGTGGGATTTACAGTGGCCAGTTTCTTAAAAGCTTTCCGTAATTAAGGAATAAATATCCACCGGGCTTTGTTGGCTGTCCTCAGCCCTGCAGCCTGACCCCTAGCAACGCCGCTCCGGGAGAAGGCATGCGCGCGAGGAGGGCCGGGGGCTTCCCCTGCAGGGAGGAGCCCCCCTCTTTTCCCAACATATTGTTCCAGCCCCCTCTTCCATGCGTCCCCTCCCAGTTCCTGCTTGGCTTGAGGCAGGAAGCACTTTGGAAATTCCTTGCAGCTAGCCCTTTCTTTCTCTTCTTCCTCTCCCTTCCTCTCTTCGTCTGTCACTGTTTCAGAACCAGGGATGTCTCCTCCAGTTTCGCCTCCTTGCCCAAGGGCATTCCTCCTCTCCCATGTACTTTGCCACAGAATCTCCAAAAATTCAGTGTTGAAAAATCTGCCCACACTCCGCAGGGTGGAGACCTCCAAAAGGAACAGCGTGCTAAGTGACAGGCACACAGAGAATTACTTCTCGGCCTTGTACTGTTTAAGGGAAGGGTCCAAATAACACGAACACATTGGTCTTGACAGAGGTGGACTTTCGGAAAGGCCGTTGGTGCTCATGACTTTAGAGAAGTGTTCAAAAGGCTAAGCACCAAACCAAGGGACAGCTCTTCATGCTGCCCCCAAATACCCTGAATGGCAGGTCCCCTGGAGGCACCTGGAGTGGGTGCCTGGTCACCATCCCCATGACCTAAGGACATGTCTCTGAGATGGCCACAAAACAGCACTGGGAGCCGGTCAGAGGCTTTGGGATTATTTGTTAAGAACTTTCTTTCTGGGAATCCAACCCATTAACCTCTTACCCCTTGGCAGTGTGCTGAGCCCTCCCTGCCAGACCCTCCCAGCCAGCAGCTGATGGCTGCTAGTGGTGTGTGTGTCTTTACAGCTCTCGAATGTATGAGGAACAGAGGGGCCGTGCATCAGGGCGGCGACTGTAAGAAGGTGGTGTGTCCAGGTGTCTCCCCGTCTGCTCTCAGGTTCCCCGGGGTCTTTGAGACTTGCCCCAACTTTGCTGCTCACTCACTGCAAGGATTTGCCATGCCCAAGTGACGGTCACTGCCTCCGGTGGGCTGCCTGCCAAGCGTCAGCACCGGGCCGCCTCACACCACAGCATGTTGGTCTCGAATATTGGTATCTCTAGAGTTGTCGTCCTTCCCCTCAAATTTTCCACACATTGGTGATTTCCCTTCCTTTCATTCCATAATTATTCCATAAATTATTATTATTCACAGCTGTCCTATGAATAATTTTTGGTAAGGAAGAACATTAGGAGGGAAAAACTGAAAGACTACCCGTATCAGTGCAACTGACAGATTATTCATAGCAGTGCTTCCTCTACAGTGGCAGAGATGTTCTAAATCTGCCATGATGGAGGTGTCCTAGATCATGCAGCAATGGGGAGTTCTAGATTTGTGGTGATGCAAGTGTTCTAGGTCTGCAGTGGTGGACTGTTCTGGATATATCATGTTGGAATGTTCTAGATCTGTGGTGATGTGTTTTAGGGCTACAGGGTTGGGGGTGTTCTGGATCCTCAGCAATGGGGTATTCTAGATCTGCATCAATGTGGTGTTTTAGATTTGTGGTGATACATTTATTCTAGGTCTGCAGCAATGGAATGTTCTAGGTCTGTCATGTTGGAGTGTTCTAGATCTGCAGTGATGTGTTCTACGGCTGCAGGGTTGGGAGTGTCCTGGGTCAGCAGCAGTGGGGTGTTCTAAATCTGTGGCAATGGGGTGTTCTAGATCGGTGGTGATAGACATGTTCTAGGTGTGCAGTGATGGGCTGTTCTAGATCTGCCATATTGAAATGTTCTAGATCTGTGATGGTGCGGGTGTTCTAGATCTGCTGTGATGGACATGTTCTAGGTCTGCAGGATTGGGAGCATTCTGGGTCAGCAGCAACGGAGTGTTCTAGATCTGTGGTGATGGAAATGTCCTAGGTCTGCCATGGTGCGGATATTCTGGATCTGCCAGGATGGAGGCGTTCTAGATCTGCAGTGATGTTGGCATTCTAGATCTGCTGCAGTAGAAATGTTCTAGATCTGCACTGCCCTGGGTGGCAGCCACCAGCCACATGTGACTATTCAGCACTGAAATGTGTGAGATGTGACTAAAGGAACCGAATGTTGTAATCTAAACTTCAACACCCATGCGCAGTGCGTGGCTACTCCATCAGGCAGCCCAGCTCCAGCTTCTCTCTGAGGCAACTGATACCAAACCCATTGCCAGAGACGGGAACCAGGTGTTGAGATGGCCAGGCAGAGGGCGGGCGGAATGGTGCTGCATCAGGTCCATCTGGAATCCCGCACCCCAGGTGGTCGCTGAGCAGGTGGGAACGAGTCTGCTATTCTGGGAGGCAGCAGAGCCTGTAGGAGAGTTCAGCCACTCGGCTTTGCAGCTGGGGCTCACACGACCCTCTTCCCCTCTGTAGCGCCCACTTCCTCTAGAATGGGGCGATGGCAGAATCCACCCCACCTGGTGCTGTCAGAATTAAACCAGGTAACTGCAGAAGGCTCAGCCCAGCGGCTGGCACGTGATGAAAGCTCCCTGATACTTTGCCTACTCTGCTCAATGAAGTCCGGCTGCTTTTCAGTGTTTTAGTAGTTATGTCCATGTACGCATGCGCCCAGGGAATCCTCACCTAACCACCCCCCCTTGGCTCATATAGCGTTGTGAAGGAAGGCGAGGCCATGATGCAGAGAGGCGTATGGTTTGTTACTGTCTTAGTCCTGTGGGGCTGCTCATAAAAAAAAAAATACCTTCGACTAGGGCATTTCTCAACAATAGAAACGCATTGTTCACAGTTCTGGAGGCTGGAAGACCAAGCTCAAGACACCAGCAGGGCCGTGGCTGGCGGGGGCTGCTCCCTGCTTCTCACTTGGTGGAAAGGGGCAAGCAAGCCCCCTGGGCCTCTTTCATAAGGCACTCATCTCCTGCCCTGTCACTTAATCACTTCCCCGAGGCCCACCTCTTAATGTCATTGTGGGGGGGATTTCAACAAACAAATTTGGGGGGATACAATTATTCAGAGCATAACAGTTATAAAATAGCAGGTTTTGTTGAAGGCCATGTCCTGATAAACTCACGCAGGGAAGGTGCCCACTGGGGTGTTCCCACTCTCTGGAGTGAGAAAGGGCCAATCCTGTTATGGGCAGCTCGAAGAGACCTCGGTCACTGGAGGCCAGGTGAGCCATTGCAGTCAGATGTCACCATCAACAGTGTGGCCCCAGGATCAGTCCCTCCCTGCTACCTTCTCCGAGGCCTACGGTGGGTACTCCTGCTGGGGTCTTCCAGTGCCAGGCACAGGGGATCTCATGTGAGGACTGGACCCTGTGATGCCAAGACAGAGCAGCCTTCACATAGTGATCACCCCATCCTGGGCTCCTTGCCACAGACCTTGGAACAAAGCTCTCTCCCCCCCAGCCTGACCACACTTTTTCCTTTACAAGCATGAACGCTCACATCCATCCTGGGTCCCCGCCTGGTCTCTGTGGGACTTAGCCTGGACTCTTAGCTGTCCCACGTGTGTGCCACACCCGGTTTCCGCTCACAGCCCTGGACATACCTGGAGTGACGCTGGGCAGGCTGGGAGCAGTCGCTTTCGCCCCCACAGGCACCGGCTCGCAGTCAGTGCCAGTCACGCTCTGGCCTGCACACCACTCAGAAAGCCCGCCCGCTCTTCCGTCCCGTCCCTGACCTGCTCCCTGGGCAGGTTGAAGGGAACCTGGCGTCCATCTTTTTCCAAAGAAGGGAGCTTCCCCTCATCTGGGCTCCCAGCTGCTCTGATCACATCTCCAGCCTGTCTTCAAGGCCAGACGGGCTGGGGTGTGGCTCGATGGTAAAACATACGCCCAGCACGTGCAAGGCCCTGAGTTCCCTCCCAGTACCATTTAAAAAAGTAAGGTCAGGCCAGACCCGGAGCCTGGCTTCTTCCACCCCACAGCCCCAGCTGGCCTAGAAGGCCTTCTGTTCCCGAGAGAAGCTGCCTCAGTCAACCCGGCTCCCCTCCCCCCACTCTTCAAACTTGGAATCAAATCGACCCATCTCTTTTTTTCCTGAAGCCTTTCCTTTTTGTCATGATTTCCAAAATATGGCCACAACTAGTGTGCATTTTGTTCCGCCCTTGATGTGAGACTTGTTTAAGATGTGACATGCTGAGGAGTCCCCCAAAGAGTCCAGTGTCATCAGAAGCGGTCCATGAAGCCAGTTGCTGTCTGTCTTTACCTCAGCATCATCACAGTCGTTGCCCCAACTACTCAGAGGTCACACCTGGTGGTCACCGGGGCGGCAGTTGATCGGGCTTGGCAGGCACTAAATCTGCAGGTCCTGGGTGGGACGTGTGTGAGGAAATCGTCTTTGGGGTGGGCACGTGTGGGGGGTGGCCAAGTCACCACTCCTCAAGGTCAGGATGGCAAGCTCAGCGGGCTCTGAGACACCCAAAGGGCTCCTGACTCAGCAGCCCAGGCCCTACCAGTCTGTAACCCCAAGTCCTGTGCCCGGTCCCCGGCTGTTCCATGAACCATGTGCCAGGCAGCTCCGGGTCATGGCCCTGAGGGAGGCCCAGGGCCACCTACCATGGGGCTTCTCTTTAGGGAGGAGGAGGAGAAAGTCTCTACAAAGGTGCCTTTGACGGTGGCTTCTCTTCTCCTGGTTGGGGATGGGGTCGGTGTCTCTTCCCTCTCCCTGGCTCTGGAATGGCTGATTTATTTTAAGGTGTGTCAGCACCCGGATCTGGTGAGGAGCAGGCCCCTCCTCCCTGCTGACGGCAGCCGCGCCAATAATTCATTTCTTAGCTCATTAGCTAACCGAGGCTGTGAGCAGTGGTCCTCCGGGGCATTGGGACGGGGCGAGGTGATCTACTGCCGGCTCCGCTGCTCTTGAACTGGCCTTCCTTGGGGAGAATGAAAGACGCAGGCGGCCCAGACAAGCCGGGGACCCCAGCAGAAGGGCCGGGGCATCCGAGTGGCAGCGGGTGCTCTGTGCCTGGGCACTGTGCGACGCCTTGGCAGTGTCCATCTCTCACACGGTGACCCTGCAGAGCCTGGGGAGGGCGCTGGAGAGCAAGGGCCCGGTGCTGGGTGTCCTGATAGAGGACATTTGTCTCTTGCCATCCGAAAGGCTGGAAGTCCAGGAGCAAGGTGGCAGCAGGGTTGGTTTCCAGTGAGGCTTCTTCCTGGCTGGCAGGTGGGGCCTCTCACTGTGCCCTTACCTGGCCCTCTGCACACAGAGGAAGAAAGAGAGAGGTGGGGCTGGTGTCTGTTCCTCTTACATGAACACCTGCCAGAATGAATTAGGGCTCCACCCTTATGGCCTCATTTAACCTTAGTCACCCCCTAAAGACCCTCTCTCCAAATCCGGTAACACTGGGGGTTCAGCCTTCAACATGCCAGTTTGAGGGGATACAATTTAGTCCATAACATCCAACAAGCTTTGGACGGCTCAAGGCAAAAGCCAACCAGAGTAAGGCCTGGCAACTCTGATGGCCACAGGGTCATTTAAACCAGCCGAGCACCTTTCACCCCAATCCCAGGCCCTCTGCGCCCTCGGGGCTCACAACACAAGACACCAATGAGCTGGTCGAGGCCCTGGCCCTTGCCCACCATGCTGAGCACGTTGAGTCAGGGGCCCCTCGTATCTGCAGACAGCTACCGTTCAGACCGACCCAGCAGGCATCCTGCACCAGCTGCACCACCCAGCGGTATGCACTGCAGCTAGCAGGCATCCGGCACCCAGTCCCACACCTCCAGCACCACCGGTACACACTCCACCCTGCATAGGTGCTGCATGCTTGATGATAATGTGAGTGAACAGAGACGAGTCTCTTCAGTCAGAATGCCAGCAGCCATTTGCAAGGGAGGGGATGTGGCCAGCACATGTTCACATGTGTGATCTCAGACCCCTAAACAACCTGCCTGGGGTAGATGTCACCGATCCCGTTTCACAGATGAGAAAAGGAGGGTCCAAGGAGGCACAGGAAAGGCAGAAGCGCACGCCACTAACAAGAGAGCGGGCACTGAAACCTGCTGTCTCGGGTTGGAAGCCACAGCCTCGGAGCCCGGCATCCACCCATCTCTCTCCCCTGGGCCACTGGAGGAAGTCACAGAGCTAAGCATCACCGCCCATTTGTCAGCGGAGGTGCTCCAGCATCCACAGGTGTGCTGAATTAGCACCCAGAAAACCCCATCGCCTTCATCTGGGCCCTGTTTTTACACTAGTGGGTTTCAGTGGCTGAGAAGAGTCACATCTGGTAGACGTGGAGCCAATGGCCTCCTGGAGCTTTCTGGCCACCCTTGGTGTCTGCAAAACTGTCGAAATACTGCAATCCCGAGAGACCCTGGTGTCGGCGTTCCAGGCCTCTGTTATAGAAAAATCCACAAAGTCTCAGAGAAGAGCTGTGATCCCACACACTGAGCAGACCTGGGGGACACCCTGGTAGACAGTGGAGGTCCTCGTGGCCTCGGGCCGGGGATGCAGGCCCTGTGGCGAAGGCCGCGGAGACGTGGCGCTGGCTTTGTTTCCATCCATGTTCCTGGGTAATGGTTACAAATGTCCAGCCCATTTCCGGTGCTTGACTCGGAGGTTATCAAGCCCCTGTAAATGGCAGCACCCTGTTTCAGCTCTCACAGGCACTACAAAGCTCAGGGGACCTGCACCTGGGGGCCTGTCCCTGGTACTACCCTCTCTCAGGCCCTCCTCCCCATTTCATATTACTAGAACCTTTCTTTTATTGAGTGGCACTGGGAACTGAACCCAGGCGACTTATTCCTCCGAGCCCTTTTTAGTTAAACCCCCAGCCCTTTTTAGTTTTTATTTTGAAATATGGTCTCCCTAAGTTGCTGAGGCTGGCCTCAAACCTGAGAGCCTTCTGTCTCAACCTCCCAAGTACTGGAATTACAAGCATGTGCCACCACTGCTCCACTTAGAACCTTTCTTTTAGCCAGGCGTGGTGGCGCACGCACACTTGTAATCCCAGTACTTGGGAGGCAGAGACCAGGTTGGGAGGCAGAGACGGGAGGATCCGGGTTCGCAGCCAGCCTCAGCTACTTTGTAAGGCCTTCCGCAACTTCATGAGACCCGGTTTCAAAATAAAGTATAAAAAATAGGGCCGGGGGTGTAGCGTGGAGGTAGAACGCCCCGGGTTCAATCTCCGGTATCGCAAAAAAAAAAAAAGAACCTTTCTTTTAAAGAAGATACCCCAAATAGTATGTGTTTTTAGCCCTGCAAAACCTAAACCCACCTTTATTCTATATCTAAAGGACATCAATTTTTAAAAGCAAAGAGCGGCTCATTCCACCGTGTGTCCATGTTATTGAATTCAGATAGGCTTCCCGGGGGTGGCCGCCCAGGAGGGCAGGAGTCACCCACAATTCTCGGAGGACACTTGGATCAGAGCACGTTCAGAGCTGGGGGTTTGCACTCCGTCTTTGGCTGGGGTATTGGACTATTAAAAGAACATTTAATAATTGCAGTCAGGACTGGAGTTCCTATGTTAAGTTCTCCAGTTTATCCCCGGATGACTTGGCATGACTATTAAAATCAATCGGAGCAGAATAAGACATTCTGATTTTATGCCTACCAAAAAAAAAAAAAATGAGGGTTAGCAAATTGGAACCTGGAAATCTGTATGTAGCCTACACCATTATCCCTCTTCATTTAATTCGCATTTGGCTCTTTCTCTTACATGACTTCTGGAATGCGTCAACAAATGTTTAACATGTTGTAAGTAAGGTTTTAAAATATCAAAACCACTGGATTTTTTTTTTTTTGGTCTTTTCTTCTAAATCGGTATTTCCTGGCCACAGCCTGGCTTTCGTACCTGTCCCCCTGCCCGGGGGGAGCCACGTGTGAGGGGTCTCACTGCGTTTGTGGGTGCCCTGGGCCCTCAGCTGTAGCCAAGTGTTTGTCCTGGAAATCTCTGAATGAAAGAGTCGGGGGTCACTCTGGGGTCACTCACATGTACCAGGAAGCGAAGCAAAACTAATCCAGATTTTACTCCTGGAAGAATCTGTTTGCCTAAGTATTTAAAAACAGATTAGGGCTAACCCGACACTAGATCACTGGGCGCAGTGTAAACACAGGGGAAAAGGTGTAAACAAGGCCTTTCTTCTGCACTTCGGAAGCAAAAATGTCGTGAGTAATGAGTTTTCTTTCTGGCCCATGGCGGAGCCTAAGTGATCCCCCCGTGCGGCTGGTAGCTATGTACCCTGATTATTCCCACAGAGAGGATTCTGAGTTTAGGAGAGGCGGGTTATGTACCTTGCCGCAGCCTCTCTGAGTAATTACACTCTCCAGGCAGGCCGGGCTTTTCTTTCTTTCTTTCTTTCTTCCTCGTCCTCATCAAAACATTGTGGCAGGTGTCACAGAGCACTCCCCCAGGCTACGTGGAAAACCTCAAGAGCTACTGGGAAAATCTCACATTGTCCTTGTTAAAATTTTTGCCTCCCCTCTTTTCCCTAGCAATGCTGTAGAGTCTGGAGGATTGCGGGTTTTCAATCTCTCTTACGTCCGTTTTTATTTGCAAAACCAAACCCCAAGCCTGTGATGAGTAGCCCCTGAGCTCAGGCATGGCTGGCCTTCCCTTTGGGTGGACGTACACACACCTTGCTCTTGGACTTGCTTTCTATCCCCATCTTGTCCCCTCCTCTTTTTTTCTCGGCCCTCCTATCCACTGTCATAGGCAGGATGCCCATCCTCTTTAGACCCCAGGGGAGGGGGCTGGTTATCACACCCACCCGGCCCCAGATGCTCAGTCCCAGCCAAGTCCTGCTGGGGGTGGGGGGACCAGCTGCCTTCATTGCTCTGCACACCCCAGAGCCTGCCCCCGCCCCGGCTTCTCTCTGTCCTCTGCACCTGGCTCAGCTCAGCCTCAGGGCCACCTGCCTATTTTCTAGGTGGGCCCTGGCACACTTTCCCTCAAAAAACCCCAGCTGTTCTTAGTCATTTACAGGGTCCTTGACATTCTACCACCTCCTCGTAATTCTTTTCCAAAGAGATCAGATCAGAAGCACCCATGATCACCCAGCTTAGTTTGTGTCTTTTCTAAACCTCTCTTTGGCATCTCTGCCCTTCCTGTATGGGTCCCCTGCAGTGTTTCCTTCAACTAACATGTTGGGAGATGACCCTGGGGAGCCCACACACCCACACGGTCACCCCCAGGGCGGGTAGCCCACCGCTCCCTAACTCTGGCCAAGTGTCCTTCAGCCCTGACTCAGTTTCCCTTGCTCATAGCAACACTGAGTCCTTGGCCTGTGGAGGCCACACTTGCATTGTGCTGATCCCAGGCAAAAGGACGGGCCTTCCTGCGCATCAAGGTGTGGGACCCACTGATGAGCTAAAGCCCACCACCTCGCACCCCCTTGATGCCTGACTTTCAAGTCATAGCTGCTACATTGAAAGCAAAAGAAATCTGCTGGGTGTGGCGGTACACACCTGTAATCCCAGCACTTGGGAGACTGAGACAGGAGGATCGCAGGTTCAAGGCCAGCCTCAGCAACTTAGCAAGACCCTGTTTCAAAATAAAATAGGGCTGGGGGTGTAGCTCAGATGTAGAATGCCCCTGCGTTCAATACTCAGTACCAAAAAAAAAAAAAGAAAAAAAGAAATCAAGTGAGCCCATCAAGACTCTGGGCCTTAGATCAGTGACTCTCATGCTTCAGAGTGTCAGAATCCCCAGCAGGGCTTGTTAAGTCCCCCACAGTCCCTTCAATCTGGGGGCTTGAGGTGAGACCAGGGAACCTGCATTTCGGCCGGCCAGGTAGTAGATGCTGCAGGTAAGGAACTGTGGATAAACCCTTCCCCCCAGGGGCCTCCTGTGCCAGATGGAGACATTGTCCCCTGCCACTCCACTTCCTGACCATGCCTCCCAGACAGGCTGGCCAGCAAGGCAGGGGGTCACAGCCAAGGTTCTCCTGCCCACCTGTGATCACATCTGTCTGGTTGCTCTTGCAGGGAAGAGAAGGAGCGGTGGATCCGGGCCAAGTATGAACAGAAGCTCTTCCTGGCCCCACTGCCATGCACGGAGCTGCCCCTGGGCCAGCACCTGCTGCGCGCCACTGCCGACGAGGACCTGCGGACGGTCATCCTGCTGCTGGCCCACGGCTCCCGGGACGAGGTGAACGAGACCTGTGGGGAGGGAGACGGCCGCACGGCGCTGCACCTGGCCTGCCGCAAGGGCAACGTGGTCCTCGCACAGCTGCTGATCTGGGTAGGTGGCCGACACACCCACCATGCGGGCAGAGGGCAGAGCCCCCGCGGGCCCTGTCCACATTGGTAGGAGGCCACTGTTACCAGTCTGAAATGGGAACAGTTCCTAAATAGGGGATTTGGACTGAAGTGTGGCGCCTGCCTTTTGGACTTACCTGTGGGAGGGTGTGGAGCAAGGAGGCACGGGTGGGAGGGTGGATGGAGGGGAGATGTGAAGCCCTCCTTACCTGGGGCTAGGTGGTCCTCTTTGTGTAGCATCTGCTGGAGTTTCTGAAGGTTCATCTTTTTGATGGCCCCTCAGTTGAAGCGTGGCGGGTGGTGGTCCCCAGTTTTCATCATCTTTTCGAGGGCCAGGGGAATGGATAATCAGAATGGTTTATAGGGCTCCCTATTATCAAACCTTTGGGTTTTTACACACACCACACACACACAAAATAGTATCCTCTAAACTTAGAGATTGATGTGGCGGGGCTTGTTAAAGGGCTTCTTTTGGACTGCTTGATTCACTTCTACTGGGGAAGCACTTTTCATGGTGCTCAAATGGCACAAGGTGACTGCGCCGAGGCTCTGCCTGGGCACCGGGGCTATTGGAGAAGCTGGTGCCCCACCATGAAGCTCCCAGAGCTCCTGCAAGGGTCCAGCCTAGGCAGGGCCCCTGGGGAGGCCCAGAGGAGGGTCTCCCTGCTGGGGACTCCTCCAGGCTCCAGTCCAACACAGCCCAAAAGAGATGCAAGCTTCTCCATGACCTTAATCTACTTTCCCAATAGTTCCAATGGGAGAATTAGAGTCGTACACCAACACCAAATCGAATATCAGTCAAATATTCAACCTCACTTTCGCTCACTAGTAATACAGGTGATTTAACATAAATTAAATAACAATTGTGCCCAGTATGGCGGCCCACATCTATAATCCCAGTACTTCAGAGGCCACCGAGACAGGAGGATCGCAGGTTCAAGGACAGCCTCAGCAATGTAACAAGAGTCTCAACAACCCACGAGACCCTCTTTCAAAAACAAAAACAAAAAAGGTCTGGGGGTGTAGTGCAAAGGTAGAACGCCCCCAGGTTCAATCAGAAAGAAGGGCGGGGGGAAGGGATGGTGCTCAGGCTGCAGTAAGGAAATGCCACAGCCTGGGCAGCTTACACAACAGAGCTTGTTTTCTCACCGCTCTGGAGGACGGAAGGTCAAGGTGCAGGCGCTCCTGAGGCCTCTCTCCTGGCCTTGCAGATGGCGCCTGCTCGCCGCGTCCTCACATGGTCTCTTGTCTGGGGGCATGCATGCCCGGTGTCTCTTCCTGTAAGGATACCAGTCCTACTGGATTGGGGCAAATGCAGTCACATTCTAAGGTCCTGGGGGTTAGGTCTTCAACCTGGCAGTCTGGGGGTGCAACTCAGACCATAGCAAGTTGCACGCCGGATTCCTCCTCCAGCTGGCCTCAAGTCCTGCTGTGGCCACGCCCACACTAATGTGAGTGTGGGAAGACTCTCCTCTGCTGTGAGTCCACAGAAGCGGAGATGAACCTACCCATTCTCACGAGCAAGAAGATTAAAAATGTCATGCTTTAAGTGTTTTTCCCTTCCAACCCTCATTCCGATAGAGATCCTGAGAAAGATTCAAAATGAGGATAGACACCGCATCTCTGCTTCTTCTACTAATGACAGTCTTTGAACAAAATGTGCAACAATTAAGGGCAGAGGAACTGAATTATGTTCTTATGGTAGAGCACCATATGGCTATTAAGAGCCATGCTTTTAAATAATTTTTAATGATGTAAGAAAATTATCTAGCCAGGCATAGTGGGGCACACCTGTAATCCCAGTACTTGGGAGGCTGAGACAGGAGGATCACAGGTTTGAGGACAACCTTAGCAAGTAGTGAGACTCTCAACAACCTAGCGAGACCCTGTGTCAAAATAAAAAATAAATAGGGCTGGGGGTGTAGCTCAGAGGTAGAATGCCTCTGGTTTCAATCCCCAGTACCACACATGCAAAAAAAAAAAAAAAAGAAGAAGAAAAGAAAAAATTATCACAGTCCAGTGTTAAGTAAAAAAAAAAAAGTACAAATTATTTGCATAGCTTTATCTAAATTATACCTATATGCATTTAGATTCAAAGAAAGCCCATTAGGAGGAAATACACTAAACTAGTAACAAAGGTGAAAGATGAGATTATTGGGTTATTATTTCCTCTTATGTTATTATGTGTATTTTCTTTCTTTTTCTTTTTCCTTTTTTTTTGTGGGGGGTGGGTGCTGGGGATTGAACCCAGAGATTTTCTACATCCAAGCTACACCCCCAACCCTTTTTTATTTCAAAACAGGGACTCCCTAAATTGCTGAGGGTCTCACTGTGTGGCTGAGGCTTCCTTGTACCTGCGACCCTCCAGTCTCAGCCTCCCAGGTACGGGGATTACAGGCGTGCCCCACCGGACCAGCTTCTGATGTATTTTCTACAATGAAAATGAGTCGCCTGAGAAATTTTTGTTAAGGGATTTTTTTCTGTTTATAATTGGAAAGTCAAAAATAGAAGTCACAAAACTAAAGTTACCCTTGATATATTTACGTTGCACAAAAGAAAAGCTTTTGGTTGGGAAAAACACATTGTTTTCTTTAAAGGAATTACACCGCAGGGGCAGGTAGCCACCGGCTCTCCATAGCTCGGGCTCCCTACCCACTCTGTCGTGGGTCCCCGGGGTCTGAGTGCAGACACTGCAGGGGCAGGGGCAGAGAGAGGTGCCCCTGCCCATCCTGGCCAGCACTCCCGGCGGGCGGCACTAATGCGCTCCATTGCCTCTGCAGTACGGGGTGGACGTCATGGCCCGCGACGCCCACGGGAACACGGCGCTGGCCTACGCCCGGCAGGCCTCCAGCCAGGAGTGTGTCGACGTGCTGCTGCAGTACGGCTGCCCTGACGAGCGCTTCGTGCTCATGGCCACCCCCAACCTGTCCAGGAAGAACAATAACCGGAACAACAGCAGCGGCCGGGTACCGGGCATCATTTGAGCACGTCCCCGCCCGCCAGCCTGGGGCGAAGCCACAGGACTCACCCGCCACACCCCTCCCTCTTCCTGGTGGCTACCTCCCGGCCACCTGCCCACTCACCCTAGAAATCTCCAGACCTGGACATCCTCGTGGGGCCAAGAGGAGCCCGGGAGGCGGCAGACCCGATCCCTTTGCAGAGACTCCCAGCACACAGGAGAGACCACGACGGGCCTTGGTTCTTTGATGATAGCACACGTCGCCGGACCCCTATCCTGGTGGCCTGTAGACAGAGCGGGGCACATGGGAACGGGGACCACGGGGGGAGGGGAGGCGAGGCACGCGGAGAAGGGGCAAGTTCCCTTAACTGGCAGTTAAGCACATCAGTACATTTCACCTCTACCGAGCGCAGCACTTGGATTCCATCTCTTCTCGGAGGAGCTTGACGGCATAAATCAGAAGCGAGCCAGAGTTTGTCAGGTTTGAAGCCCCTATGATGGTATGTGTCAAATCAGTTGTAGCTAATCTGTCCAGGGAGAATACTGGCTTCATTACACTTGTATAGTTGAGTTCTTCCAGCATTACCGCTGTTTAATAGAACATGATTAGTCATCACCGAGAAGAAAGCATATTAGCCGAGGAGGTAGTTACGCGGCACGCTCCGGTGATTGCCACGATGTGATTGCAATACTCTTAGAAGCATCAGATTATCCCCGACATGTTCTTTCCAGCCCTTGGAGCCCTCCTTTCTAAATTCACTGTCATAATTTAGTATCTGTTTAATTTTTCAGTCCAAAGAGAGGAAATCAGTTCCTGAGGATTATTTGACTGCAGTCTCCTTGGTGTAAAAACAAAATGGAAAAAATAAATAAGAGTAATCTGGAAATTCGAAAGGAAACCACAGATCCAGCTGGCTATAGCTTCTTGAGCGCATCTCAGTAAACTAAGTAAATACATCAAAGGCTATTTTTTTTTTCTGGAATGTGAGAGAGAGTTTCTGTCCTGTGGCCAAGGCGGTTGTAGTGGGCCTCAGTCACTCCTGGGCCGCACGGCCCGCGTTACCCAGGCTTCTGTCTTAGGTCCTTAGATAAGATGTGTGAAAATCTATTTGAATAAAAGAAGTTCATAAATATGCATCGATTTTTGTACAGACAAATGGCACCTCTGTTAATTTATAAATTGAACTGGATGTGAACTAATAATGTGCAACTAGTTGAGATAAGGGGGTTACAGATCATTGTACATGGAAAATATTCCCAGCAGTAAACACTTCCATTAATGTGATCTACAGTTTTTTAAAAGGAACATATCAGTATAAGATGGTGGTACAATTTGCTTATTAAAATGGAGAAAGGGAGGGAAAAGAGGACACTGAAGCATATCAGAAAGGGGGAAAAGGAGCGTGTGATTTCTCATTCTCGAAGGCACAATTTAGATGGGAAGCGACTTTTGCTAACCAAGAATGAGAGGGTCTGGCAAGACCACGTGGTTTTCCAAATACCAGACCGTGGTGCTCTGCAAAGGCGCCTCTGTGAGCAGCTGCAGATGGTGCTGGCGTAGCTGGCACGGCCCTGCCAGCCCAGTGTGACAGCCTATCCCCGTTCTAGCACTATGCCGTCACGGGACATGGGGCAGCCTCAGAGACCAGCCACGTTGCAGCGTGCTGGTCAACTGTAGAAAACCAAATCATCATGCACCTTAGGTCAAAAAGGAAAGGGGCAGCTCTGCCTAGAGCCCTGTGGCAGGATAACAGGGAAGAATGGTTGTCACATTGGAAGATGGGGATGCTGGGCCACCACAAAGCCTCGTTTGCCCGGCAGCCTCCAGAGAAGCTCCTTGCTCTCATATATTAAACCTTATATTTTGTAAGAGTTTTTCCTCTTCTTTCACTTTTTAAAAAAATATTAAAGTAGGTGGGAAGGAAAAAACAAAAGCTTTACACAGAATTTATATGTGGGTAAGTGTTTCATGGAGATTTCTATTCTTAATTAAGCTTGGTGGTACTGACCCGTGTCCAGAAGTGTCACAGGTACAGAAAGCCACAGTTCTGAAAAAACCCTGACCACAGTTCCCAAGTCCCTCCATTTGGGTTTTAATTCTGCGTTTCATCGCTGTCTAGTTATTTTAAATGTGAATAGAGAGAAAAAAATGTCATTGCCTATTTTTGAAGAACACATTAGCGTCCAATCCCGCTATACACATTTGCCTCAACATAGCCTTTACCGTAGATTTTCTCTAGAGAGCACAGATAGAATATAAATGAAATTCTTAAATTATTTCATTGTAGTTAATTCCCACTATAGGAATGCTTTATCATAGTGGAGCCTTCTTTTGAAAAGAAACGGAATTCCTCATAAGGCTTCTCTTCGGGATGTATATGAGTGTGTACATATTATTATATGTGTTTATAATATAATATTTTCCCAGATGATTTCTTGTTTCACTTCGCCTTTCGCAGCCCGAATGCTGGATTGGTTTTCTCCTCCCTGTCTCCCTCTCTCCCTCCCTCCAGCACAGGGGCGTCAGGGACTCCTCAGAGAGCAGGGCCCTCCCCGCCACTTGAAGGCACATTGGACCTGCCCCAAGGGGCCGCCCACTCTCTTGAGCCCCGGTTTTGCCAACAGATAGGAAGGCCGCAGTGGGGTTCCAAGGGTTTCTGTTCAAATAAAGGGGAGTGGCGGTCACCCCCTAGTCCTTTCTTTGCTGACGATGTTCTTTCTCACTAACACCAAGTCTGGATAAAGCCAGGGCCAGTGTTAGAATGAGCAGTAGGAACGGGGGTCGAACCTCCACAGTTCATCCCCATGTTCCGCTCCATGAAGAGGCAGGGACATGAGGAGCCGCCGCGGCGGAATCCACATCCCCTTCTCTGTTCAGAACGACACTTCTCCCTTGATACGACACAGCAGCCAGGGGGCCTCACGAGTGGGCCAGGGGCGCTGAGGTGGCCTTGTGGGTGATCTAGACGGCATCCAGGCAGCGCCCCCTTTTGGCTTGGTGGTTACTGACCCAGGAAGGGTGAGCCCAAGCATGACTGGATTTCTTCAGTGGCCAAGAGACCCGTGTAGGGAAAGGAGGCTGTGATTCTGCCCCCGCATGGGTAGACCTCAAGTCCTAGGGTGGGCAGGTGACTTGCCAAGTCCATTGTGGCCCCGGTCCTTCCATCCTGTCATCCCAGGAGGTGAGTAAGGGACAGGTCCATGAGTTTGGGGCCCTCAAAACAGGCACAGTGTCCTATCTCCCAGCAAGGGCACACAATGTTTATGTAGCCCAGAAAGGCAGAAGAAAGCGGGCTTTATAGAATCACTTTTCTTTTTACAGTGCTGGGCATGGAACCCAGGGCTTCACACGTGGTAGATACACGCTCTAGCACTGGACTGCACCCCCAGCCCAAGTCACCCTTGCCTCCTCTAGTCCTTAATGAGATCTTGGGCAGAACGGGCTCTTCAGCACGAGGGCAGGGCCTTGCATGTAAGCTCTCTGCTGAGGTTGTAGCCAGCCTGATGAGGTCTGTTTGGATCCATCCTCTGCCATGCAGTGTAGACACCAGTCTTCCCCATCGGTGACATCTGCACACAGGTGGAGTCCCACTCTTTGTCTGCATGGGAGTTGTTCTAACTTCATTCGGGAGGGGCATGGTCCAGTGGGAAAGAGCCCCAGGGCTGGCAGACCTGAGTTTACCTGACTGTCCTGTCCCACCAGAGGACGCAGCCTCGGGAAAGCACCCAGCTCTAGGACTCTTTCTTCATCTGTAAAACTTGCAGGCTGCCGTGAGGTTTCTAAGCACTGTAATAAATGCAGCCCCGTGTCTGGTGGCGGGGGAGGGAGGTGCTCAGGAATTGGGAGTGTTGACTGGGAACAGAAAGGAAGTCAGAACGCATACCTAGACACCTGCCCGAGCCGACACTGTGTCCTCACACCAGTGTTCTGGAGGACCAGCGATGGCCTATGAGCCAGCCCCCTCCTGGTGGGACCTACGGCCACCTCTGCCAACCCCAAGTGCCCTTCCTCAGGCCACTGTGTGCACTGTCAAAGGAAGGATGGAAGTCCCTATGGAGTCCGCCTATCCCCCACCTTCTCAGAATGTCTCCTCCATTTTCTTAGTCTGGTTTTTCAGAAACAAAGGAGGGCCCAGTGCTGCCAGGCCCAGGACAACCCTTCTCTCCATGGTCTTGGCTTGCAGAAGCCTCCCTCTGCTTCCAGCCACCTTGAGGCTGCTGGGACACACACGTAAATTGGTCCTCATTTCAATGCCCTTTGAAGGTCAAAGATGGCAAGAGAACACCCTAGGCTGGCTTCACGTGGCTTTAGGCTCCACCGCCTCAGTCTCCCTAAATGAGCTTGTGCGGTTGCAGGGCGAGTGTCCACCTTCCCCGTCAAGGCCCGTGTCCAACTTGTCTGAACTTGGTGAATGAGGGGGAACTGCTAGGCCTCCGCCTGAGCGGTGTTCCTAGGTGCCATGGGTCCCCACCCTTCCTCCCTGCAGTCAGGGTGGCCTAGGAACAAGAGAGGATAATCCGCAGCCCTACCTGGCAAGGTGGAAGCCTGACCATGATGTAGCTTCTCCGGAGAGGAGGTGTGATCAGGGCCCAGAAACTTCTTAGGAGGCCAAGGTGTTTGGTAAGCAAACCCTTCGCCACACAGTGGGCTCCCCCACCCATCTGCTCGGTTTCCATCCCTCACACTCCCACAAGGTCACCGAGACTTTTCTAGAACTCCCCTGGGTTGTATTTATGGCCTTCAGGCAAACAAATTGAAAAGCAGTCAGGAAGGAATGAGAATAGAAATGTGCTGGAGACGCACATCTTTCCTTCAAAGGAAACAGGATTTATCTCCACTGCCTCCTCACGCTCGCTCGGGTCTCTCGCCCTCTAGTTACATCTTGAGGCGATTTTCACCCTCCCCCCTCACCAGAAAGCTCAGCCAGGGCCTGTGGCGGCAGACTGTCTCTTCACTCTAAGTAAGTCCCCTTTGGATGCCTAAGTTGCTGCGTCCCAGCCAGGCCTGGCCAGCGCCTAGGTGGCCCTGGGCACAACAGCAGGACCCAGAGGCTCCGGCAGCCCTGCCTAGGCTCCGGTCTGCCCCTGCTCTGCTTCATGCCCTGCCTGGACGGGTCCTGTCATTCAAGCATCTAAATTAGGCTGTTTTCTCAGCCAAAATGTCAAATTCCTTCCAGTTCTGCAGAAGGAAGAAGGGGAGGGGCCCAGCTACTGGGAGTAGACGAATTACCAAGCGACTGTCCTCAGACTTTTATTTCCATCACTGCCAGGAAGAAACAGCTGTACCCGAGACATGGTGACATCCAACTAGATAAACCAGTGCCAGGCAGTCGGACCACGTCTCTCTTCAGGGGGAAAAGATAACAATTTACACCTTAGTGTTGCAAAACATAAGTTTCCCCTTAGAGATGTCCTGTCCTCAAATAGATCTCAAAATAGTAACGGACTCCCTGTCTCCTTTGTATGTCTGCTGCGTTTTAAACGTGGTTTGTGCCCTGTGTCTGAGTTGAAATCAGAGGATGCCTCATCCATGAGTATTCTGGAAAGGGATTCTGTAAAACAAGACTTTTTATCTGTGAGGTTTTCAAAGCCCTGGCTTAGGAGTATTTACATTTCATCAGCACAGTGATACACCCGCCCTTGGGAGCAGCTCAGGGAAGGTACCTTTGACACCCAGTCATCAGGAGGTGCCGATGACATCAGGTCATCAGGAGGTGCCAATTTTGCTATAAAAACGGCAGCATTTGGTTGGGGGTTTGCTCTTGTGTGAGGCCGGCGAGAGGGAGGTTGGCTCAGGACTTGTTACTTTGGCTGGCATGTGGCGTCTGTAGGGGACCCCCGAGGGCCACAAATCAAGCCATAGGATAGATTCTCCTGCCGAAAGCGAGGATGGATCTGGAATCGGGTGCTAGGGGAATTGCATGGCCTTTGTCTTGATGAAGGGCCAAAGAGGTATGAGAAAACTGTGGGACCTCCCGATGGAGCAAAGCCTTCTGCCAGCTGCTGGGCACAGCCACCCCCCATCATGTCGTACCCCAATCTCACAGTGCCAGATGGTCCATGTAGCTCAGAAAGCTAGTATTAGCTAGAATGGGCTCTAGAACTCATAGAGAAAGACCTGCGCCCCTCTGAAAGCCCACTCAGTGGTCAGTCATGCAAAGCCTGACGGCTCGATGAAGGCATTCCAGATTTTTCCATCGCTGTGTAGCTAGTACATAGAGATCTTGGTGGGCCTCATGTTGGGATGCTCAGCTGAGGTGCCAGCGAAAATGTCTGTCCTGCCTGGCTCATGGAGGGCAGGGGATGACAGAGAGGGACCAAGGGACCTGAGGCCAGTCGGGGCGCTAGTTCTCACCTCCTGCCCACCTCCCCCAGCAGTGTTGCCACCTGGACTGTGTTGGAGATCCATGGGGGGCTTGAGTGAGGACCAGGCTGTCCCATGGTGGACAGGCAAAGGGTGCACTTAGAAACTTCTTCATGGCATTAAGAAGGGGGAGGCCTGCACCTGTGTGTGGGAATACTCCCTTCTCAAAAACTTGCACAGCAGCAGTTTCCCTCCCGCACTGGGTTTTTGTGTCTTAATATGTATCAGATGCTCAAGATGGCAGCGCCTCCCCAACCCTGAACCCTGAGAGATGGGAAGGATGCTCTGCCCGCAGAGTGCCCTGTGCTGAGCCCAGGAAGGTGCAGCCCCTAACAGCAGCCTCCTCCACCTGGGCCTGGGGAGGGGAGGACCCATAGCTCTTCCCTTCCATCAGCTTTCTTTTGGGTCCTCTGGCAGGGAGCATGTTGCCAAAAGGGGATGGAGCAGGTCAGATGCATTTCTGGGTGGGAGCAGTAAGGGCCGCGCCTGGGCCGCCTTGTAGCACGTTTCTGTTTCTGTAAATAGCCGTGTATAGAAGACGGAAGAGCAGCGGGTTTATCCAGAGATGGGTGGTTATTTTGGTTGTTTTTATATTACCTCATTCAGCAACTTTATGTTTCACAATGACTCGATGATGTTTTATTTATATTGTTTGTACTGTAATTAAAACCATTGACAGACATTTCACTCTGCTTGTTATTCCAAATGATCTTGTTTTGATCAAATCTGCCAGTTTGCGTTTTCCTGCTTTGGGATTTTTTTTTGTGTGTGTCAGCTGTACAGTATTCTAAGGGGAAAAGAAAAAGAAAACTGTGTAAAGTAATGGAAAGAGGTGGCTATAGTGTAGAGACCTCTTTCTAATAAAGAATTGAAAATATGTCTACACTGCTGCCATGGAATTTTTTCTTTTAATTTCCTTCTTTCTCTCTCTGTTTTTTTTTTTTTTTTTTTTTTTTTTTTTTTTTTTTTTTTTTTTTTTTTTTTTTTTTTTTTTTTTTTTTTTTTTTTTTTTTTTTTTTTTTTTTTTTTTTTTTTTTTTTTTTTTTTTTTTTTTTTTTTTTTTTTTTTTTTTTGGTGGTATTTGTCATTTGTCACATGAATTGGATTTCCATTCCCAGGGAAGGTAAATCAGAGAGAAGGGGCTTCCGCTGCTGCTGCTTGGGAGAGGGACTGAGAGTCGGCCCTCGTGGGCTGCAGACACAGAAGGAGGGAGGAGGCAGGGCACCCCTCCACTTCTTCATCCACAGGGACAGAAACTCCAGGACGTGTGGACTCTCACTGGGTGCTCCAGCTGTATCTTTGTGCTGTCCAGCACTGCCCCAGATGAGTGACAGGGACACAGCGGGCAGCTAGGAAATAAGACCGTTCCGGGACTCCATTACCATTATTATTATCATGAGTATTATTGTAATTTCCTCACACAAAATCCACTGTAACTTTACCCCCCAAATCAGGAAAGTATAAAGAAAGTAAGACCCAAAATGCCACCGCCCAGACAATGTCTTCTAGGTCCTTCTGTGCGAATCAGCTCATCCTCCTCCCTCCTCTTCCAGGTCAGTAAGCAGACACGTGATCTCATGACACATCACAGTTTGCCTTTCCTGTTGATCTTCCCAAAGCACAGGGAGCCTGCCGCGCACGAAGTGCCTCATGGCCTGTCCCCACCAGAGAATGTGACCCACGCTCAGGGCGGCCTGTCACCCAGCAGGCCAGAGTCCCAGTGTGCAAAGATGATGTGTCTCCTAGGAAATAAGCAAAGATCAAAGAAAGGTGATTTTGGGAGCACCGATGAGTCGGTGCATGTACATGCGTGCACTTACTATCTTTGCGCAAACATTTACAAAACAGCTTAAATCATTTATTTACTTTTTTATTTTATATTTATTTATTTATTTATTTATTTATTTATTTAATCTTGCGGTACTGGGGATTGAACCCAGGGGCATTCTACCTCTGAGCTATACTCCCAGCCCTATTTTTTTATTCTTTATTTTGAAACAGGGTCTTAACTCATTTAAAAGGTTACTTTTCCTCACAAAAATGTAGCTGGAGGCAGGCCAGCCGGGGCTGGCAGGACAGGCGCAGAATGCCACCCGGCCCAGCCTCGCTGTTCATCCGGTCAACCCTCCTTGGTGGTGTGGTCACCTCGGGTTCGCCCTCCAGTATCTGCATTCCAGGTGGGAAGAAGAAACAGGAGGGGAGAGCCAGCCAGCGCCTCGTCACTCCACTTACAGTCCTGGCCTGACTGGACCCCATCACTCAGGTCGCAAGGGGGGTGGGAAACGTGGCTGTTGGGTGGGCTAGGGTGTGGTGACAGAAGAGGCGAAAGTGGATGTGGACCAGGCAGCCTGTGAGTGAGCTCCATCCATCTACTCTCCTTTTGAACCCTGTTGCTCAACACGCAGGGCCGGTGGGCAGGCTTCGGGCCTCGCTGTTGCTCAGTGGCTCCTCATCTGGCCTGCCCGCCCCGCCACGGAGTTGCCCTCAGAGCTGGTCTCCTTCCCAGGAGGCCTCAGCTTCTCTGGGCCCCAGGCTGGGAACTGAATCACCTTCCCAGGCCAAGTGCTCAGGGCAGGTGCCCTGGGAAGCGCCCTCAGGTCAGTAGGGAAAGCAAGAATGAAGGGCGAGGTTTTATGGCCGAGATTTTTAATGTGATCATGCACAGTGCTGGCCCGGCCGGCCGCCTCAGAACCCACCAGAACTCGTTGCCAATGGACACGGTGGAGCGTCTTCTCCTGACCCAGGACTCCAGGTCTAGCCCGCACCTTCAGCACAGCAGCACGACAGGAGGGTGCTGACCCATAAATGGACCCAGTCCCTAGGAATGTGGCCAAGGAATAGTGGGAATACTTGCACATCTGCATCCAAGAAGTTCAACATATGTCCTTATGACTAAATATGGGAAAGAAGCTCAAAGTCCCACAGTCAGGCATGGTTACATAGATTATGGTACATCTGTAAGGGGAAGAATAATCCTTTCAAACTGTTTAGTGCCTGAGTAAATAAGATAAATTTAAAAAGGAGGGTACAAAATGAATATAAGACTGATCTCTACTAAATTTTTTTTTCTTTTTGGTACTGAGATTGAACCCAGGTGCATTCTCTGAGCTACACCCCCAGCCCTATTTTATTTTTATATTGAAACAGGGTCTCACTATGTTGCTGAGGGTCTCACTAAGTTGCTGAGACTGGCCTGGAACCTTCAATCCTCCTGTCTCAGCTTCCCAGGTACTGTGATTACAAGTGTGCTCCAGCACGTCTGGTTTATTTTTTTATCCAGGAAAAAAAATCCAAAATGTTAACAGTGCTATTATCTATGGAAAAATCTGAGTGTTTTGTGTTGTTGGGGGGGGGCTGTTGTTATTGTTAGCTTTTGTTTTGTTTTTTTGCAGTGCTGGGGATCACCCCAGGGCCTCACACATACCAGTTACTCACTCTATCACTGGGCTACACCCCAACCCCTTTTCATTTACTTATTTATTTATTTATTTATTTATTTATTTATTTTTGCAGTACTGAGGATTGAACCCAGGGGCATTCTACCTCTGAGCTACACCTCCAGCCCTATTTTTTATTCTTTATTTTTAAACAGGGTCTCACTAAGTTGCAGAGGACCTCCTTAAGTAGCTGAGGCTGGCCGCAAACCTGCGAACTCCTGTCTCAGCCTCCCACCATGCCCGGCTGCTTATTTATTTTATTTATTTATTTTAATTTTGAAACAGGGTCTCACAAGCTGCTGAGGGTCTCACTAAGTTGCTGAGGCTGGCCTCAAACCTGCAATCCTCCTGTCTCAGCCTCCCAAGTCCTGGGATTACAGGCGTGCCCCACCGCGCCTGGCAGAAACATGTGTCCAAGAAGTTCTCTGAAGGCGTGTGCTGAGCTCACGGTGTGCTGCTGACTTTGGAGAAAGTGTTGGGTTACTGATATTGTCCACCCATGCTGAAATTGGTGACAAGGGGCTAATTGATAAACTATTTTGATACCGAAACAAATTGATTAAAAATTAGAAAGGAGCCAACCTTAATCTTACAGAATCTAAAGGAACAACGTTCAGACCAAGCCCCGGGGCAGCCTCAGTCCACACAGCCCAGAACCATGCAGAAGGCCAGGCCAGCCGGGGTCCTCCTGGCCTGCTCTGGCGCCGGAGCTCCCCCACTTGTCCCACACACCGCCTCTCTGTGGTCTTTGCTGGCTCCTGTCCCACACACTGCCTCTCTCTGGCCAAAGATCCTCCTAGGGATCCAATCTGGCTGTTCCCTTAAAACTCTTCACGACTCCCTGTTACTCTGAGGATCCGTCCAGACCCCTAAAGGCGCCGCCATGATTGATCTTCTCCCTGCAGCTGCCTGTCTTGCCCCTGCCCCTGGCTGGTCTCCAGCCACACCCGCTAGTTCCAGTCTCTTCTCCTCTCTCTGCAGAGGCACCGCTCTTAGTGGCCAGTTCCTCCACATTTTTGGGGTCTCTGATGAAACAGTCCTTCCTTGGAGGTCTCCCCCCACCCCTGGCTCTGCCATGCCTCCTTGCTCTTACATTTAACCCCCCATGACCTCCACGGTGCTCCCCAGAGGTGTTCCTGCCTGCCCTTGGGGTGACTCATCTCTACTGCACCCTGGGAGCTCTGAGGCCATGGGTCTGTGGGGTGACCCTGAGCCCAGGGCCCAGCCCACATGTCCACCAAGTGAACAAGTGGATGAACAAAGGGACGCCACTGGCCCAGTGGCCGCCTCGCCTGCTCTGGGGCATCCAGACGACAAGCGCCCAACTGCAGAGCAATTTTCTTTGGGTCGTTCTACTTTTCAGGCAATTAAGTCTCAGCATGACTGATAGGGCTGTGGGGGGCGGGGGGTGGCCTGGAGGAGCGCACCGAGGACCGCCAGACCAGGCCTGTCCCCCTGAAGGCCACACTCTGCCCCTCCCTCCCTCCCCTGGCATCTTGCTGGAGCCTCTGCCATGGCCCGAATCCCAGGGGTCACAACCACTCATGGACGTGCAGGGCTCTCAGGCCTCCTTGACCAGCCCCACCCTGCTGTGCACGGTGACCGTGGCGCAGATCACGGCTCAATTGCACAGGACACAGAAGCCTCCCAGTCCACGCCAGCTGAGGCTGGAAGAGTTACGCTCAGCCCCACTGTCTCCAGCAAGTTCCAAGAAGCCGCTAAGCCACAATTTATCACCACTAAAGTCCGGTAAGGCGCCTAATTGGCCCATAAATGTGGTCCAGTAACTGCACCTGACACCCGGAGACACTGCAGGCAATTAGCACTTATTTATTTGCATATGGTATTGACCAATCTCTAGCAACTCACTTTCAAGATCTGTTTATTTTTAACGCTGGAGGGAGAAAAAAAAACTCTCATTTACTGCACTAAGAGCGAACACACACACACACACACACACACACGTACATGGTAGCGGGAACATGGGAATATGACACCGTGCTGTTTCTGCCTAAGGAATTCAGTCCTTGGATTGTGCAAGATTCCTCCTTCTCTCTTTATCTTGCAAAATACTCAAGAGATGGCAGGAGTACCCTCAGGCTGGGGAGGAGGCCCAGAAGATAAAGCAGCAGGCCAGTGGTATGGGCTTTGGAAGTGCACTGCAATTTGGCTTTGCCAAACCGCACACAGAAAAACAACCGCTCTCCAAGAGAGGGTGCTGTCCCGGCTGCTGAGTTCTCCAGAGAGCAGGGCCAGCGGCTTCCACCAGCGCCTGAGCGAGTAGGTATGGGGAATTTTAATATCTCCCTTTGTGCGTGTGGGGGGAGGGAGTACTGGGGACTGAACCCAGGGGCATTCCACCACCAAGCCTTTTTAATTTTGAAATAGGATCTTGCTAAATTGCTGAGGCTGACCTCGAACCTATGATCCTCCTCTCTCAGCCTCCCAAGTGCTGGAATTACAGGTGTGCTCCACCATACCCGGCTTAGTATTTCCTTTAACCGGCATAATATTTCCTTTTATCAACAAAATGTCCTGTGCATTGGTGAATCACAGGCTGTGGAAGCATGGGCTGCACACCCAGGCCGTGTGGACTGTCTACACCTCGAGGGCTCAGCTGTGAAGCCAGTGCAACCTCCGAGTGCTGCCAATGGATGATGCAGTTCAGTGCCCGGAACGAAGGACAGTGTAGATAGACCCGCGCGCGCTTGGTCCCCGAGGAGCCAGCTCACCGCAGGTACCAGGAGTCCTTGTTGTTGCTGTCACAGAAGCTGTGAGCCACCCAAAGGAGCCACTCTATACATGACATTAAAATCCCCAGTGCACACAGAAAGTGTTCTTTTTTTTTTTTTTTTTGCGCTACCGGGGATTGAACCCGGGGCATTCTACCTCCGCGCTACACCCCCGGCCCTATTTTTTATACTTTATTTTGAAACCGGGTCT
>PVJS01021305.1:0-31655 GCA_004027185.1 Glis glis
GAGAGAGAGAGAGAGAGCTGAGGCTGGCTGTGAACCCGGATCCTCCGGTCTCCACCTCCCAAAGTACTGAGATTACAAGCGTGCACCACCACGCCCCGGCTTCCTTCTCACTTTTGACTGACATTTTGGGAGGAGGTAGGTGTCAAGGTCGGAAACCATTGTTCTTCAGGATTCTAGAATCATAGCTGCTATGGTTTGGCTATGGTTTGTGCCTGAAGGCTCATGTGCTGGCAGCTCGGTCTCCACGTTGGTGGTGTTGAGGTGGTGGAGCCTTTAAGAGGTGGGTGGTAACTAGGCCATGGGGCTCCACCCTCGTGAGCAGATTAAATCAGTCTGTGGAGTGGGTTGGGTTTTCCCAGGAGTGGGTCAGTTCCTGAGAGAGCAGCTTGTTATAAAAGAGTGAGACCGGCTCCTCCGTGGACTCTTGCTTCCTGTGGACGCCTCCCGTGGATGCCCCCCATGGACGCCTCCCGTGGACTCCTCCTTCCACCCCTTGCACCTGTTCCACTGTGTGGCATCATTGCCCTGAGGCCCTCCGCAGAGCCCTTACCAGATCAGGCTGGTGCCCTGCTCTTGGACCTCCAGAACTGTGAGCTACATAAACCTCTTTTCTTTACAAACTGTCCAGCCTCAGGCATTTTGTTATAGCAACACAAAACAGACCAAACCATAGCTCCTGGCTTTGTGTGCTCCCTGTTGCTGTCGGGAAGCCTGTGGGCCTTGATTCTCTATCCTCCTGTGTGTGGCCTATTTTCCTTCTGAGAGCTTCCGGGATCTCCCCTTCATCCCCAGTGTTCTGATAGTTTGCTATGTTGGGCCACTGGTAGATTGGGCTTCTTTTTAAGTGGAGATAATTTCTTGAAGATTCCAGGGCTGATGTGAATGTTTAATATTATGATATTATTTTAATGAGTATCACTTAAATCCAGGTAGAAACTCCTTATGTGTGTAGTTTTTCCAATTATAAAATCCCCATCAAAATCGCCAATTAAATATAACAAAATCCATGAAACTCAAATGCACACCATTAATTTACTGTGACGGCTGACTTCATTCCTTTTGTAACAGGAATTAGGTGCAGATTGTTGAGGCTTAGTGTCCTTTGAGTGACATCTTCTGGCTTCACTTGGTGTGAATGAGTCATTTATATATTAAATTTCTATATTAACTGTGCCCTCTGGCCCTTTTCTCATTAGCTCATGACAAGTAACCTAATTCTGCTTGACGCCAATGGGTAAATACGGAGCGGGCCCAGCCCGAGTTGGTCATCAGATGGCCGTCCAGAGTGTTCTGAGAATGTGCTTATTTAGGGGAAGGATTGTCATTAAAATGCAAACATCGAGTGTAAGTATTTTCAGAGAGAGTGCACAGCATCCCGGGGGGCTCAGTCTGGAAGGTTTGGACAGGCCCAGGGCACTGCCCTTCGCCACTCCCCAAGCCCCTCCTCCTCCCACCCCCATCTCCCGCCAGCTGCCCTGTGCGCAGTAGTTTAACCCCACGGTGCTGTACCATCCCTGTTTCCAGATGACAGCTGAGAAGTGCTGTTAAGCTGCAACCCATGGAGCTTAAAAACCATGATCCATTTTCAAGTTTCAGCTGGAGCATTCCTGCCCCCCCCCACTGCCAGGACAGGGCTGAGCAGTAAAAACTTGCATGACACCTGGCAGGGTTCAGTTAGGAGTGTGTGCGTGTGTGTGAGTGTTTGCGTGCTGTGTGAGTGTGTGTGTATGTGTGGTGTATGCATGTGTGTATGGTGATGTGCATGCAGGTATGTGTGTGTGCATGGTTGTGTATGTGTACACATGCATGGTATGTGTGCGTGTGCATATATAAATTGTGTGTGTATTTGTATGGTGGTGTGCATGCAGGTATGTGTGTGCATGGTTGAGTATGTGTACATATGCATGGTATGTGTGTGTGCATTTATACATTGTGTGTGTATGGTGGTGTGCATGCAGGTGTGTGTGTATATACATGGTGGTGTGTGTGAGAGTGTGTTCACAGTGGTGTGCATGCAGGTATGATTGTGTGAGTATGTCTATATATGCATGGTGTGTGTGTGAGTGTGTGAGCATGTATGCATTGTGTGTGTGTATGTGCATGGTGTGTGTGTGTGTGTGTATGGTGGTGTGCATGCAGGTATGTGTGTGTGCATGTTTGTGTGAGTATGTCTATATATGCATGGTGTGTGTGTGAGTGTGTGAACATGTATGCATTGTGTGTTTGTGCATGGTGTGTGTGTGCATGGCGTGTGTGTGTGTATGGTGGTGTGCATGCAGGTATGTGTGTGTGCCTGGTTGTGTATGTGTACATATGCAGGGTATGTGTGCATGTATACATTGTGTATGTGAGTGTATGGTGGTGTGCATGCAGGTGTGTATGTGTATACATGGTGGTGTGTGAGAGTGTGTTCACAGTGGTGTGCATGCAGGTGTGTGCGCATGTGTGTGCGTGTGTGTCCTCACTGCAGGCCAGCTGTGTTTTGAGACTCTGCCCTAGGTGCTCCACTGAGCCTGTGCTGAGCTCAGCTGTTGCGGGCCTGACTGCTGGCTCTGTCCCTCAGTCCTGCTGCGTGCCCCTGTGCAGTGGCGGTGTGGGCCCCCTGCTTCTGCTGAGCAGTTGGGTGGGGCTGGAGGTGGCTGGCGTCTGAAGCACTGGGTGGTGTTGAATGTCTTCAAGGTCCCAGTGCCCCTCCCATCGCCATCTTTCTCCAGCACCTCTCCGGCTCAGCACCTCTCCGGCTCAGCACCTGGATCTTCTCTTTACTTTTCCTTCTCCTTCATCCGGCATCCAGTTCGTCTGTGGATTCCATCTGTTTCCCCTCCCTGTTTATCGCTGGTTTGAAACCTTCCCTTCACTCTTGCTGCGACTCACCTGCAGCCCCATGTCCTCAGCCTCCGCCCTGTTGCCCTGGGCCTGTGGCCCCAGCTTTCACGTTGTCCTTTCGTTCCCTTGCTCAGGAGCCCCTCGTGGCTACTGTCTCTGCAGGACAGGAGGAAAACTGGCAGCCTGTGTTTGTCCTACACAATCTTTTCAAGGATTTGTTAGCCAACTCTTAAAAATTGAGATTTTTTTACGTTAAAAATCTCTATTTTGGGCCTTTCCTGCAAACTTGGAAATTCTGGCAGCGCGGTGACAGAGGCAGGAATAGTCTGTTCCCTGCTGCCGTTCTTAGGGCCATGTCCCTCAGCCTGCCACACTCCCCACTACTCCTTAGAGCACCTCCACTTGCCCCGTGTCTGTCATCTGTCTGGCCTCCATAACAGTATCTGACTGTGGACCTTTCTACATGCCATGCTCAGAATACACCTGTATTTTTGCCACCCATGTGCCATCTTGCCTCTTGTGAGCGTGCTCCCTCCCCCTCTAAATCTGTCCAGATCCCGCCATTCCACCAGGCCTGCTCAGACTGCCCGTCCCTGAGGTGCCTCGTGGTGCCTCACGCACGGTGCCGTGTGCACAGCGGTCCTCAGCGGATGCACGACTAGAGGGATGCGTGGAGATGGGGACAGGCCTAGAGCTGCAGGCACTGCCGGGAGGCCCCTGACCAACGAGGAGTAGTTTAGCCAGTAACTTTCCCCTGTGATTCTCAAGACCACCGTCTCACTTCTTGTCACCCCAGCCACTGGGGATGCATCCTTTTTTTTTTTGGCAGTGGGGATTGAACCCAGGGGCATTCTACTACAAGCTACACCCCCAGCCCTTTTTACTTTTTCTTTTGAAAGAGGGTGTTGCTAAGTTGCTGAGGGTCTCACTGAGTTGCTGAGGCTGGCCTCAAACCTGTGATCCTCCTGTCTCAGCTTCTCAAGTCCTGGGATTACAGGCATGCAACACCATGCCTGGCTTGGGGATGCATCTTTAATGGGCAGTAAATATCCTAGCTCAACTGACTTCTGGTACACCATGGTGGGTGGCTGTGGGTGTCTTCACTCCCTTGTGATTCGCTCTGTCACGAAGGTTACTGGGCCATGCTGCTCTCAGATCAACATGAGGAACAAAGGGCTGAGCGGACCTCTGTGAAAGTTAGACCCGCCGGCATTCAGAACACCCCGCTCTGTGCTCCTAGCGTGTGCTGAGCCCGGGCTCCCCCCAGGCCTCTGATGAATCTGGCCAAGGCAATGATAGGCTCACAGATTGGTGGAAAGCACTGATGCCGACAGCTTGCTGTGATTACTCAGTGAGCACTCAGCCTGGAAAGCCACGCCCGGGGCTCCCAGCCACCTGCCCTTGGGTAGCAGGAGGGACCTGGAGACACTCTGTGTTCCCCTTACTCCCGTCAGTCCCTTTCCAGAGGGACAGGGGCTTTGCTTCCTAAGGCTGAGCAGAGGGCTAGTGGACTGTAGGTCAGCACCATCCAAAGAAACTCCTGTGACAACAAGAATGTTCTCATCTGTGTACAGTAGATACTTGCCACATGTGGCCGGTGAGCACTTGAAATGTGACCAGTGTGAATGAAGAACTGGATTCTGCTGTGTCTTTCATGGCTGTGAATTTAAATTTAAATACCACATGTGGTTACTGTGTTGGACACTCAGGTCTCAAAGGGAAATGGGTCAAATGCAATACCCAACAGAGCCATGCACAATCCGCCTGGCCGAGGATGCATCCCACAGGGCAGTGTGGGGTGGGGGGCAGGCAGTGCTAGACAAGTCAAAGCCTTAGACTATCCAGCAGGCTTCAAAGCGGTTTCAGTACTGTTTGCTGTGCTATAACGAGAGGAGCATTAATAACTTACTGTTCTTTTATTTCCTTTAAGAATAGCAGACATCAGGGGTTGGGGATATAGCTGGGAGACAGAGTGCTTGCCTAGCATGCTCAGTGCCCTGGGTTCCAGTCCCAGCAACACACACACGCACATGCACACACACACACACACACACACACACACACACACACACACAGACACCAACTCCCCTTAGCTGCCATTCCTTCAACAGGTTTTATATCCAGTTTGCTTGCTTGATTTCATTAAGTCATGACATAAGTATATGTTTTTTACCCACAGAGTATAAATACTGATCTCAGAGGGAGGATTTGGGAAGAATAAGGGGGAGGCTGTGCAGACTATTACACAGATTGGAACTTGTCAATGTATCTATCGGCTTGGCTTTTCTTGAATAGAGTCAGCTGAGACTGGCTAAGGTATTCTGGTCTTCTGTGGTGGTTACTAGAGCTGCACAGTGCTGTGGACGTAGCTGAATTAATCTCAAGCTTCATTTTGTAGAACACACATGAAATATATGCCCGGCTCTTCTTCAGTGGCTGGTTCACTGTGGCCTCGGCCACGCACAGTCCTGGGGTGGTCCTGTGGCTGCCTCCTCAGCCCTGGGGCTTCCCAGCAGCAATATGAGCTCCTATTCATAGGTCTCAGTTGCTCTGTGATCCAGTGAGCTTCCTTAATGGTGTTTGTGTCCCCACTGGTCCTTTCGCTGTGGAAAATCTGGCAAACCCTTCAAAGCTCTGCTGCTTCTAAACTCATTGCTATGTCAAGCTATCCTCATTGCTGTGTCTATTCGGGACCCCTCTAATAGCTCCCCTTCTCCTCCTGACAGTGTTTCTTTCAACCATGATTTTGAAGATACACAAAATCAAATGGTTGGATGCAAGGATATCAGGATGAGAGAAGGCCAGCGTGGTGGAGGGGCAGGATGTGGTGGCCAGGGAGGCGGGCATCTGTAGAGCGAAGCAATACCCACATCCTGTGTGGGTTTCTCAGTGTTCTGGCAACCAAGGGGAATCCTTGGGATCCTTCCAGCATCCTCTTCCCTGATGGAGACATATTGGTACCCTCCTCCTTGCCCTGTCCTGAGAGGAGCTAAACATGGAGTTTCCTTGGAAATAGCTGCTTTCTACCAGTCTGAGAGGCCAACTAGCTGGCTGTAGGTGTAGATGGGTGGATTATGAAGGGAGGGAGAAGCTACCGCAGCCCAGCAGCATCCAGTCAGAGGCTGGTAACACCTGTGCTCATTGCTCAGGTAGATGAAGTTCCCCGGACAAGAACAGTACCCAAGACTGTTCTCATAGTCAGATCCACACCTCAGCCTGTGTAGCTTCTCTGACATCCCGGGAAGCCAAGTGACTCTGCTTTAATTTTATTACTGTAACTACTTTCCATAAAGAAGCAGTTGCCCAATTCTGAGGTCATTAGAACTTCCTGAGATATTTCTTTCATCTCTTGTTATTATTAAAATTTTTTGAGATGTTCGACCCTAATAAGACTAAGGATGTTAGAATTGCCCTCTACTTAAGGTTCAGTTTGCATGGATTTCATGTCTTACAATGTCACAGAAATCATGACCAGGGCTAAGGAAGTCTTTGCTGTGTTCCAGGGACAATTCTCAGGACTTGATATCAATTAACTAAGTTAATCCACATAGCAAAGGTAGTTGGCATTTACTACTCCTTTTTTATAGGCAGGTAAACTGTGGCCAGAGAAATTTGCCCAGAGTCATGCAGTAAGTTAGTGGCAGAGCTGGCCTTGGCTCAGGCTGCCCTGCACGAGAGCCCATGCTCCTAGCAAGAGAAAGGTCACCTGCAGCCTTCCATCCATCAAAACATTGAAACTTCCTACTTCTAGATCACCAGCCTCTGCTTATAAGTATGCGATCATTAAGTACAAACAAGAAAATAAAAAACCTCCCTTCCACTAGGTAGAAGCTTGTGGATGAGACCTAAAACATTCACTTTGATAAATACTGGTTTCAAAGTGTGTTATCACACTTAACATGTGGGAAAAGGGTCTAAACAGAATTCTCTGCAGGAGCAGGGATAACTCACAAGGGGGTTGGGGGGAAGGGGTTGTTTCTGGAATCTTCCTTCCCATTGAGGGCCTGCTCTCTGAACCCAGTATTACTGAGAGTAGGGTGTAATATTCCTCCTTTTCCCTGATATAATTGGATCCTCACTTCTGTGCTGGAACCAAACACCCCAAAGCATTGAGTACTATTACTTAATAAATGCATTTTACTAGAAAGGAAATATTTAGAAAGTCAGCCTTGCCTGGGAAATCAAGATGAGGTAGCTTATAGAGCTGCTGAGCCAGATGACCGCCCAGGTGTCCCGGCATGCACTTTTCTCTCCAGCTCCTGCAGATACCCTTCAGCCTTCCCCATGGCTGGGAGTAGTTGGGCTGCAGGTGACAGCACATAGTAAGATGAAATGCAAAATTGCAGGTCTCTTTTACATGATATTTTATTTCAGCACTTTAAGATGCTGTCCTGAGAGGCCTAGAGGGAATTCAGACATCAGAAGAGATAAGAGGGGGCCAAGGTCTACTTTGTGTTGGAAGTTCAGATTACAAATTAGTGAGATCTTTCACCTTTCTTGCCCTCTTTTATGGGCTGGATATTTTTGTTTTGTTATCCTACACTGGCTACAGCAATATAAATAGTTTTTTCTCACCTACTCAAAAGTCGTTTGACCCAGAGATTTGATGATTTTATCCCAAGCCCTGTTTTTTGTTTTTAATTTCTCCCTGCTCTGCCCACCCTGGAGTCAGCCTCATCCTGAACTCACACTCTCTTCATGGTTACAGAAAGTTCCCAGCAATTTCCAGGGCTAATACCTTCCTCGGCCTGTGCTCAGTGCAGAGGGAGCAAGGGGGATGCTCTTGTGGAAAGAGTGACCTTCCTGGAGCCTCCTTGGGTCTCAGTTGGATCTTTCTCTCTTATCAGTAGTAATGGGCTGAGATGTTGCTGGTACCCACACCAAAACAAAACAAAACATGGTGGAATGAGGTTTCCCAGCCCCTGGGCTGTGAAGGGAGACAGAGATCCCTGAATAAGGATGGGGGTAATCACCGGGTGAGGCATAGAGGTCAGGTGGGAAACTGCAACTCTCACCCCCTTTCTGTAATCTGCGAACCCCCTCCTATAATACTCATAGGTGTAATTTTCTGCTAGAAAGTAGAAAATCATTTCTGAAATAGTACTTTTTATTGCCTAGCAACTCTTAAATCTCCTTTGTTTTCCCCTCCTCTTCCTTTCTTTCTTCCCTCCCCTTTCTGTCCTTTTTCTTTCTACTCCTTTCCCTTCCCCATACTTTCTACCCTTTTATCTTCTCCTCTTCCCCTCCTTTTTTCCCTCTTCTCTTCCTTGCCCTCCTCTTCCCCCAGTCTCTCCTTCCCCTTCTTACCCATCATCTCCAATCCACTGATAATCTAGTTGTGTATTTAACTCTACTAAATTGGTTTGGCACATTTAGTTTCTCTTTAACTAAAATTTGCCTTCATATTTGCCCCCCAGGAAGAAGAAATGCCGGATGTAGAAATCGACATTGATGATCTTCTTGATGCAGACAGTGAGGAAGAGAGAGCTTCAAAATTGCAGGTAAAGCTCAAAGTGAGGGAGGGGGAAGGGACTGGGGGGGCACCAAGGGCTGTGTGCATGTATTTTTCTGACGCTCTGTATCCCAATATGATGTAAAATTACAATGCACCAAATAACCCCCCTCCAAAAAAAATTACAGGTAAGTGGTTCTCTAAAACTAGAACTTTCCTATCATGAGTGTTTGAATTCATTTGGGTCTCCAAAGCTTGTCATGAACCGATTCTTCTCTGTGGCGGCAGTGGCCATTTTTCAGGGAAGGCAGTGGTGCCCACAGGCATGTGGGCAGAGGGACTGAGCTGGAACTGGGAATAGCCAAGCCCTGGGCTCTGGTCTCACAGTTGTGATTAATTCATGAAATTAATTTCTAGATTAGTTGGATTATCACATAATTCTATTTAGTAAAATATCCTTTAGTAGCTGCTCACCTCATAGCACTCTGGTTAACAATGGAAATTGGGTTGTCTAGTGTTTCCTTACTGGAAATCAATGAAATAGGCCTTGTCCTTCCCACAGGAGGTCAAATCTATCATTTTAAAATCTGTATTTGGGGATTTCTAGAACTAATTAACCTTTGACCTGCCATTACTCTTACTGTCCACTGGTAATTACTGTTAATGGCTGTTGGTTGTCACCAATGGCAAATGGTCACTAAGGTAAATCAAAGGACACATTTTAATGCACTGGTGTGTTTAATGTGTTAATTACCACTTGTGTTCCTGGAGTGGTGAGCAACCTCAGTTATAATGATTATTTCTTGTCGGTAGATTTAGTTGGGAGACAAAAGCATCCTAGTTATAAAAGTTAAAAAATAAAAACATAAAGTGGGTACCACTTCTCTAGAACATGTAGTGACATTAAAATGTTGCCTGAAAATTGAGATCTTGAAATGGGCTTTCTTAGCTGTCATTCCCCCCCTTGGTTCCCAGGTAAGAATATTGATGCCTGAGGAGACTGAGTCCCAGGCTGGCCTGCGACTGAATCATGGCCACAGCCCCCTCTCCATGCCCATTGAGACTGCCACCCTCTTGTACAAGTGGCCTCAACTTTAAGTATTCGGTTTAATATTAAGCAAGTAGGCAGCCCAAAGGAAAAGTGTGTGTGTGTGTGTGTGTGAGTGTGTATGTGTGTGTGTGTATGTCCACACACGTGCTTAGAAGGGGGGTAAAAAGTCATCGCTCAGGTGGGTGGGTTTGAAACTGTTTGGATCCCTCTGGGTTACATTCAGTTAATGTAGGAAACCTACAGTGGGGAGATTTGGTTCCTGTGGAGGGCCAGCCTGGCTTTGAGCTTAGGGGTTAGTCTGCATCTCTCTGCAGACTGCAACCTGAGGGCCACCTTCACATCCTGTCCCTCTGTAAAGTAAGCTCTCCTCTGTGCAGTGATCATAATCTGGTCAAGGGCTGTGTTTTGTTTTCAATGCTATGACAGCAAAAAAAACAACCTTTTTCTATTCAAAAACTTCCCATGTAAAGGTACACTCTGAAAAAACAAAGTGCTCCTACCTATCCATGATATTTTAATATCTTCAGGTGACCAACTTGTGCCAAAATAAAGTGTGATTGTAGATAGTTGATATGAAATCTTGATTTGCCATTTTAAAAATAATAGTGTAGAGATGAAATGATTTTTAATTTCACTTTAAAAATGATACGGAATTTTAAAACAACAGAACTGATTTTCTTCGTGTTTAATTCTAGGAGGCTCTTGTAGACTGCTACAAACCAACAGAGGTAAGCAAGTCACTTCTTCCAAATGGCACATTTAAATTGTCTTTTTATTAAAACAACTTGTCTATTTTTAAAGCTAAACCACAGTAAGTGAAGACTCATTAGCTCTTACTAATTATGAGTGCATGTTTACATGGTGCTAATTTCATTATTTCTTAACATGTCTACTTCAGGGAGACAAAACTAATGAGAAGGGGTGTGTTTGCTTTAGATAAAAGCCAAACTTCAAAGAAAATTGTGGAAGGGCAAGGAATCAAGCAGTAAAAGTTTTAGGTTTATAACCAGAGAATCTATTATTTTAGTTTATAGGCATGCATTTTGAAAAAGCTTAAAGCCAATTCTGTCTTTCAAAAGAATTACCTTTATTGAGAGAAAAAAGTTATATTTTTGTGGGGTATTTATAATGCATATAAATCTTAGTATAAAAAACAATTGATATTAGTCTGAATAGACCAAAGTTTTTAATGTAGATTCTAATGACCGTAAACAGGAACAGGGTGGAGATTAAGATTTTGAACAGTTGTGAAAATATTAGCAAAATAAGTACTTTCAGTTTGTTCTTGGGATAAATCAGAGAAATTAGAACACCCATCAGGTGTTTTGGAATATACGTGTAACATCAAAGCAAGAGTTCTCATTTTTGAAGTGGTAAATTTCAAAGGGAGAAGAAACCATGCTTTTTACAAACGTGTAAGATTTCAGTGACTAAGATGTTTTATGATCATTTGGTTTGAGGCCAATTACTTATTTGGGCTGCATTTGATTATATCTTGCAGTCATAGAGATTTTTAATTTTAGTTATTAAGATAGATACTTTTAGTCAATGTAATACATACTCATACTTTTGAAAACCAAAAAAATATTATAAGGGTCTTAAAGAAAAAGTAGCAATGTCTCTCCCTTCCTTTTGGCCCTCTCTCTATAGGGATATAATATATATATTATATATATTTTAATGTAATATATATATGTACATATATATAATATATATACACATATATATCCCTTTTGTTTCCCTGCTATTTACTCTTGTATTTCTAAATATGTATTTATTATGTTTTTTTCATCTATTGCCTTAAGGAGAAAAATGATAGCTCTCTTACTCTCCACACAAATCCATCCCTCAATAAAGTTATGTGACAGTATTTTGCCAAATCAGTAGTTGAGGTTTATAATATTATGATTTAAACAAAAAAATTTCACTACCGAGCCAACAGTAGTGAAATATGACCAGGGCTCCTTCCTCGTATAGCCCTTTGTTTTTCCTGGAGTTGATAACTACTTTGTCTTTTACTGTGTCTAGTACCTATTGCTATTTTTTTGTTGCCCGCTCTATTGTTTTTGTCAAATATGTAATATATTTCCTGTTTGCTTAAACACTTCATTACCATCTCCCTGCCCCCAGACTTTGCTCCTGGAGTTCTTGTACAACAATCTGGAGGTTTTCTCTGTGTCTGCTAGTAGCTACTGTCCTGAGATTTCTATTCACTGCTTTTAAATCTCAGTCTTCTAAATTTTTGTGAGAGTACATCTTCTAGTAGCTTCTTGGAAAAGGATGGATGTAGCTACATTTTGGGATCCTTGAATATGTGACAGTATAACTTGATCAATAGTTTGGATGGTATAGAATTCTAGGATAAAAATCATTATTAAAATTAAAATTTAACCCGGGCGTGGTGGCACACGCTTGTAATCCTAGTACTTGGGAGGCTGAAACAGGCGGATCACAGGTTTGTGGCTAGCCTCAGCTACTTAGTGAGGCCCTCCACAACTTTAGTAAGACCCTGTTTCAAAATAAAGAATAAAAAATAGGGATGAGGGTGTAGCTCGGAGGTACAATGCCCCTGGGTTCAATCCCTAGTGCTGCTAAAAAAGAAAGTTAAAATTTAAAGGCATTACTTTATTGTTGTATCTCTTCTACTGTTAAGTCTAATGCTTTATCCATTCTCAGATATTTGTATAGAACCAATTTTTTGCCTTCAGTTAAATTTTAGGTTTATCTCTACATTTTGACATTTTACAGTGATATGCAGTAGTGTGGGTCTTTTTCTATTCATGTGCTGGGTACTTTGAAAGCTCTTTTAGTCTCAAAACATATCTTTCAGTTTTTTGGAGATTCTCTTTTAGCATTTTTGTATTATTTAGCATTTATATATTATTTTTATTTCTCCCTCTATATTCTATATTCCAGTTCTCCTGTTAGATATTACCTTTTAGCCAGACCCTCTAAGTTCTTCTTTTCCCATTCATTTATCTTCCATCTCCTTGATCTTTTATACTACTTTCTAAAAGATTCCCCTAACTTTATTTTTTAGTCTTTTTACTGATATTTAAAAATTTTCACTTATTACTAACACCTAAGAACTCTTCCTCAATCTCCATTTGCCATTTTGTTCAAGTGTTTCTTCTTGTTTCATGGATGCATTTTATTCTTTTTTGTTTGAGGATGTTCATCAATTGTCTTTGTTTTTTATTTTAAGATTGTTCTGCTGTCTACATTGTCTCTTTTCCATGAACTTCACCTTTTTCTGCCTTTTTTTGATCACCTAGTGACATTCTAGCCACCTTAGTTTGTGTAAGTATATTCTATCATGTACACACAGCCATAAAACCACCTAGTGATGCAGCATTTCTCAGAACATGCCCCCAGTTTAAGTGATACATGACTATATTTGGATGTCTTTCTTTCTGGAAAGATTCAGGGTTTTTTGCTTTTTTTTTCAGTTTGACCATCTAATTCCCACCAGAGGGTGACAGTCTGGCTTCAGGTTCTCTGGAATCAGAGAGGAGGGGGTAGGAGAACTCCCCACTTAGCTCTTTTGGGACTAGAACTTTATTTATAGGCAGTTGGGGGATTGATATGAGTTAAAACAATTAGGTGTTTTGAGATTGGTTTTAAATTGTTGTGGTGGGTTAGACAAGACTAGGAGGGTTGTAGTCAAGGAAAGTGATGGGCTGTGAAAGAGCACGTGTTGAGGAAGCAGAGGGTCAGCTGCTGAGGGTAGCCAGGTTGGTAGGTGCAGAAATGCCATTCATTCTTTTATCGACTCCCTTTTTGTTCAGCTCTCCTCCCAGGTGGAAAAGCTCGTGTCTGGGCTATTTAGGTCAGAACATCTGGACTTGCAGATTTCCCTTCTGATTGACTGCACTTCATGTTCTCAGTGTGATGAGTCCTAGGCTCCCTCTGTCCCCCTCCCCCGCCCCAGTTTTTGCTGTGTCTGGAGAATTGCTTGTCTGGCCAGGCAGTTAAAGAAAGATGGTGGCTCTTTCCCTGGAACAAGAGTCTCCTCCTCTGGTTTCGATGTGGAGGCCTAGGGATGAAGGATGTGATCATTTGAATATTTCTTGGAGTTATAAATGAAGAAAAGGGTAAAATGTGCTGGAGTTTCCAAGTGACTATCTCGGTATTCTTTTTTTAGCTCGTGGTTTCTAGGAATGGAAATGCTGTGAATTGCTGGGAAATTTCATTCAGGTTCATTTATCTGTGAAAGGCTCATTTCAGAAAGGCTGGGCAGTTTTGCCTTTGAGTTTATGTTCAGAAGAAACAGATTTTCGTGGCGCCTGAATTGTGAGATGAGAGCCATAGCTTCTGTTTTTCCAGAGGACTGTCGTTCATCACACTAACGTACATTATCTTAGTCTGTTCTCACAATGGCCGCGTGGAGCAAAGCGAGTTTGAGGAACTTGCCCCTTATGTCAGAGCACAGAGCCAGGAGCCAGGACATGACTCTGAGTGTCTGATGCCTGGTCTCCTGCTCTCTCTGTCTGTCTTGCTTGTCTTCCTAAGCTACTTGACTCAGCAAGAGGTTTAGAACTTTAATGAACTTCATCCTATCTGAACAAAATGCCAAACAATGAATGATGTCCTCCTTGAAGTAGCCATCTCTGGAGGTGCTGTATTTAATCAAAATTATTTTACGTACAATTATTATGCCACTTCAAAGTTAGAAAGGTAAGGAAGATGTCTATGCTGACTCAGATACATTTATGCGTAGCCTCTCATGGCGGAGGCAGGTTGGGTGGTAGAAAGAAGACTGGACTTTGAGTCCAGAGACTTACTAGCCAGCTCCAGTACTAACTGCGTGACTATAAGCAATTTTCTCAACCTCTCTGAGCCTCCATTTCCTCCTGCATAAAATGGAAATAGTCAAAAACACCTCCCTGGGTTTTAGTAAGGATTGTTTGCAGTGATAATTTTAGTGACAGCAACAACAAAAATAGCTAAGTGATTACTAAGCATTTAATATGCCAGACAGTGATCTAATCACATCTCATGTATTAACTAATTTAATCTTTTTTCATAAAAATTAAACATTTACTTAATGTTTAAATGTATAGGTATGTAACTTTTAAAAAATTTTAAGCTGGGCATGGTGGTGCATGCTTGTAATCCCAGTACATGGGAAGCTGAGACCAGAGGATCCAGGTTCCTGGTCAGCTTCAGCTACTTAGGCCCTCTGCAACTTAGTGAGACCCTGTTTCAAAATAAAGAATAAAAAATAGGGCTGGGGGTGTATCTAGGAGTTAGAATGCCCCTGGGTTCAATCCCCAGTACCGCAAAAAAAATAAATAAATAAAAAATAAAACATTTAAATAGGCAATTTTTAGAGCAGTTTTAAGTTCACAGTAAAATTTACCAGAAGGTACAGAGATTTCCTATTTATATCCCCTCCTCCAAGCTTCTCCCATTATCAACATCCCCCACCAGAGTGGTACATTTATTACTATCGATGAACCTACATTGACACGTCATAATTGCCCAAAGTCCACACCTTCCGTTAGGGTTCACTCTTGGTGTTTTACATTCTATGGGTTTTGACAAACATAAAATGACATGTATCCACCACTATAGTATCATACAGAGTAGTTTCACTGCCCTAAAAATTCTCCGTGCTCCACCTAGTCACACTTCCCTCCCCTCCCCCTTGATAACCACTGATCCTTTTACTGTTTCCATACTTTTACCTTTTTCAGAGCATCATATTGGGATCATATAGCATGTAGCCTTTTCTGACTGGTTTATTTTCCTTAGTAATACACATTTAAGTTTGATCCATGTCTTTGCATTGCTTGATGGATGGCTCATTTCTTTTTATCACTGAATAATATTCCATTGTCTTCATGTACCACAGTTTATCCACTTACCTACTGGAGGACATCTTGGTTGCTTCCAAGTGCTGGCGATTATGAATAAAGCTGCTATAAACATTCTTGTGCAGGTTTTTGTATCAATAAGTTTTCGTGTCCTTTGGGGTAAATCTCAAGGAGTGTGGTTACTGTATTGTATGGTTAAGAGTATGTTTATCTTTGTGAGAAACCACCAGACTCTTCCAATGTAGTTGTATTATTTTTCATTCTCACCAGCAATGGGAATGAGATCTCATTGTTTTAATTTGCATTTTCCTCATAACACATAATTTGAAACATCTGTTTATATGATTATTTGCTACCTGTATATTTTTTAAGGTGAAGGTATCTGTTAAGATCTCTGGTTCATTTTTTAACCAGGTTATTCGTTTTTTTATTGTTGAATTTAAAACATTCTTTGTGTCTGGGGATGTAGTTTAGTAGTAGGGCTCTTGTCTAGCATGCATAAGGCCCTGGGTTCAGTCCCCAGCACCACACACACAAATTCATTGTATATTTTGGTTAACAGTTCTTTATCTGATATGTCTTTTACAAGCGTTTTTGCCCAGTCTGTGGCTTCTCTTTTTGTTCTCATGACAATGTCTTACACAGAGCAGAAAATTTTTTGATGAAATCTAGCTTATTCTTTCATGGAGCTTGCCTTTGGTGTTGTATCAAACTAATTGCCTAACAGCAGGCCTTCTGGATTTTCTCCAAGGATATCTTTTAAGAGTTGTATAGTTTTACATTTTACATATAGGTCTATGCATGATCCATTTGAGTTAATTTTTGAGGAAAGTGTAAAGTCTGTATATCAATTTATTTATTTTTGCATGTTGATGTTCACTTGTCCCAGCACCATTTAAAAAGACTATCCTTACTTTGTTGCATTGTTTTTGATTCTTTGTCTCAAAGATCCTTTGAATATATTCATGTGTGTCTATTTCTGGGCTCTCTGGTGTGTTCCATAGATCAATTTGTCTTTTCTTTTACTGACTCCACACTATTCTGATTACTTGAGCTTTAGAGTAGTCTTGAAGTTAGATAGTGTGAGTTATTTGACCTTGCTCTTCTCCTTCAATATTGTTTTGGCTATTCTGAATCTTTTGCCTCTCCATACACACTTTAGAATCAGTTTGTTGATATTCAAAAAATAACCTACTGGAATTTTGATTGAGATTGTATTGAATCTATAGGTCAAGTTGGGAAGAACTCACATCTTGACAAGATTGAGTCTTCCTATCCATGAACATGGAATATCTCTCCATCTATGTCTATTGATATAGCCTCACACTTAGAGTTTCTTTCCTAGGCTGTGTCCCATCTATTGAGTCCATAAAAGGCATTCTTTATCTCTGTTACAATGTTTTTGATCTCTAGACTTGCTTTTTGGTTCTTAGAATGCCCACCTTTCTGCTTATGTTGCTCATCTGTTTTTGCATGCTGTGTACTCTATTCATCATAGCATAACAAATAGTCTTAGTTGTTTTAAAAAATCTACCAACTTGATAAATCCAACATCCCTGCTATCTGGACCTATTTGTGATTATTACACTGTCTCCTTAAACTGTGATTATTGTCTTGTAATTTTTCCTGGAAATTTTGTAATTTTTCCTGGAAATCTTGTAATTTTCCTGGTAGCTGGAAATGTTGAATTGGGTAAAAGAAACTGCTATAAATAGGCCTTTTATATTGTAGAGGTATGATATGTGGATGGGGAAGGATTCTATAGTCCTGTCATTAGGTCCTAGTCTTTAGTGAGCCTGTGTCCCTGGACTGTGAATGACACACATACTTCTTAGTACACCCCCCACTGCTTTTAGGTGGGACAGATGGCTAGAGACAGCTAGAGTTGGGTATTTCCCTTCTCCCAAGTCAGTTTGGCTCTGGCAAAATCCCAGTAGGTTAGGCTCAGGTTAGTTTTTCCTGAGGGCAGTCTTTGTTAAGAACAGAATACTGTGATATATTTCATAGTCGTCTCTTTTCTCTTCCTCCTGCTGGAAGCCTGAGGGAATTTCCCTCTGATGTTCAATGTGAGGACTTGGTAAACTCTTGGAGGTGAAACTCACAGCATGTGGGGACCTACCCCCCAACCGAGTCTCCTTGGAGTTTTAATCATTCAGATTTTTCCACTCTGACTCTAACAGTGTGTCACTCACAGTTCAGGTTTCCTTCCTCAGCAGAAGTTGCTGCTCGTGGGTTTCTGCTCTATTGAGTTGTGATTCTCCGTATTCACCGTCAGCCTCTCCACTTTGGTTTTCCCTGTGACTTGACTTCTCTTATGGATCTAAAAAGAGTTGTTGATTTTATATTTGTTCAGCTTTTCGCTTTCTGGTAGGATGCAGTAGTAGCATCTTCTTACATGTCTGACTGGAAAGAGGATGTTTTATTTAATCTTTACAACAAAGCTGTGAGATTGACACTGTTGTTTTCAATTAAGGAATTTGAGGCATGGAGGATTGGCTAAGGCCACACAGTTAATAAGTGGCCAAGTCAGAATATGTGTGAAAGCAGGTAATACAAAGCTTGGCACATAGTAAGTCCTTAACATGCTAGTTGAATCTGATTCTATATATGGTAATGATTCCCAACCACATGTTAAATATGTAAAATGCCCCAATTCATCAATAGTGCTACTCCTGAATTATCAAATTTGATGAGTGGACTTTAAGAATCTGCTAATTTCTGAGACGTATTTCTGTTTATGGTTCATCACTTTCTGTCATGTGCTTTGGGTCTGTGGTTTCTCCTATGTGGTTCATAGACTAATAGGGAAAGGACTTGTATTTCTCATTGTGATTCATATTCAAACTGTGGACTCTTGACATATAAACCTTTCCTGACTTGGACACATCAAAACCCAGCAATATAATTGTGGTCACCATACTGACATACTAGTCTTGTGATCAATTAAGAATAGTGTTTTTTAATCTTCCCCCCTGAGTAAATGCCATTTTGGAGATAGTTGATATAAAAATAGAGCTGAATTAAGGGTAGAAAAAGGATGTTTCCATAGGATACAAGAAAAGGAATGATTTTATTTAGGATATCACATAGATTTGCATTATCAGTAGTGGAGGCCCAATGAAGGTTGTACAAATCAGGGGTGGGGGGCTGGGGACCTGCTACCAGGCTAGGGAGGAACTTCTTTTCCTATTTCTCACTCTTTCCTTAAATAGCTTTCAAATCTTGGCGTCACATAGGAGTGCCTCCAGTATATTGGGCTGATGGACAGAAAATGTGTTTAGTATGGGGGCGGAGGGTATCTGTCTTACCATCTGTTGGGGAGATGTCAGGCCAATTAATGAGTTTTTTTTTTCCTAAAGTCTCTGCTTCTAGTTGAAAATGCCCATGCCTTTGTTCTTTGATAAACATCAGGTTTTTCTTTCTGTGCATTTATTTTGGCTTCTGAACTAGAGGTTATGATGTAATCTGACCTTTTAACAATCAAAAACCTATAGGTTTCTATGCATCGGGCTTACCAGGGTGACTCAGTGGACAATGGGTGGCAAGAAGCCTGTCTAGGCCCTGGTAATCTGCCAGGTCATGGAAATGTCATGGCCATGCCATGGTATGGGGTGATCCTGGTTTGTAAATAGAAAGTGACCCGTGTTTTCTGAAAGTCAGGATTCCACTGTTCTCCCCATATTAGCAGTAAGAAGGCAGACTCTCCTCTTACCCTGATGTCATGATGACTGAATGTCACTTTTCTGATGGGCTTTGGCAGTGGCCGTTGTCAACTCATCCTGTTCACATCAGATCACTATCCATTCAGCATACTAATCTATCTTTTGAAATTAGTGTTCAGTTTATGTATACATGGAAGTAGTCACAGTCCTTCATTGAGCTGAGTAGAGTAGAGAGAATACCTAAACTGGATATTTACAACATAGAAAAGCAGTGTGGGCGCCTGGAGGAGAAGTTGGTGCTTAACTACATTCCCTTATTCATTCACTCAACAAATGTTTATGGAATATCTGTGTCTTGGTGTCACTGGGCAGGTTAAGTATTAAAGGATTGAGGTTTATTAGCCAGAAACACATGTAGCCTTTCCTAGTAGCCAAAAAGATTTGGGGCCCAGTCTCCTGATTGTTCACATGCTTTCTTTTGGACTCTATTCCCCACACCTCTTCTGCCCAGGGCAAAACAGCCAGTATATGCTGGAGTTGACATTTGGATCTACATTTCAGTCCAAATCCTATGTTCTTTCTACTCCTCACTGCTTTTCTTTTGAGTTTTTACGAGATGAGCACAAGCTCTAATTTGGGATATTTATAAAGCTCATTAAGACTGTCTTCATCAAGGAAAATCAACCCAGAAATGTTAGGTAAGCTTGCCATAGACATGGAGCAAAAAATATGCATTTATTTCATGGCCTTTATTCAACACTCTTTGCAGAGTTAGGGAATAGTCCCTAAGACCGCCCTCACTTTTGACAGCAGTCATGAGTTTGGGGGTCCCCAAGGCCAGCCTCAGCTTTGATAATTCACTAATAGAACTCATTGAAATCAGTTATAACTCACAGTTCTGGCTCATTATGGTGAAAAGCTACAGGTTAAATCAGTCGAGGGAAGAGACTCCTCGGGTAGAGTCAGGGGAATTTCCAAATACAGAGCTTCCAGTTGTCTTTTCCCAGTGGAACTGAAGGCATTAATTTTCTCAGCAATGATGTGTGACAGTCTGTGCAGAATAACAACCAGGAAGCTCACCAGAGCCAGAATCCGGAGTTTTTAATGGGGTTTGGTCACATCCCATGATGTGGTTGACACCAGTCTCCAGTTAATAACACATGACTCAGATTCCCCACTGTAAGTCATCTTGTTAAACTATCTGGCATGGCCCAAGTCTTCAAGGTAAACAAACTGACTTTAGACCAGATCTCTTTTTTGACAAGGTTAAATTCTTAGACATAGATGACCATGAGAATAATGCTAATGGTGATGATAACAATAGTGGTGACATAAGGAAAGATAACATCCCATTATAAAAAATGACATATGAATCTTGCTTTTGGATGCCCCTCTCCCCCCATTAATGATGTTAATTTTATAAAAAAAAACATGGTGGTAAAAACACAGACTTTAATTGGTACTGGACCTGATTAACATTTTCTAATGACTGACTATGATTTTATTGATTACATTCAATGTGGTCAACCTGATGTTAAAAATAGCTCTACCTTCTCTTCCTATATTTAGGTTTATCTGGACAGAAGAAATAAAATAAATGAAAGACCATCTAACATATGACATTTGGATTTCTGTATCTTTGACAAAGAGTTAGGATTGAAAAGAAAAATGTTTGGAAATGGGTTTCTTTTCTTTAGACAAGATTAGGTATTTGAAGGTTGTGAAAGGTTGACAGCAGCGACACCATGTTGTGTCCCAGACTCTGTTCTGTGCTGTGGTGACTGCTCTGTGAACTTGCTGACAGGCCACAGTAAAGAGTTATGTGCTGAGAAGGAGCATCCAGAGGATTGTATAAACTAAACTCTTTCCAAGAAAAATGGTATTGCTGCTGGTCTGTAGCTGGACCAATGAGCTATCAATGTAAATTCATCCTCTAATCATCATTCTTAATAAACAATCTATGTGACCCACTTAAACTTCCTCTTTTTACCCTTAAAAGGACCCTCTGAACCCCTCCTTAATGGGGGGCATTCTGGTTTCTGCTGGAATCTGCCTCCCCAAATACAATTCTAAGACCCCAAATAAGTGCTTTTTGGCTTCACAGACAGTCTGGGTCTCTTTGGATGACATAGCAAATAATATTCTCCCTCATGGGTAACAGGAATCTTAGCGGAGTTACTTTCCTTAGTCATTATCCAGGGGAGATTACAATTTTGCTAAATTTACCCCACTGATTATGGACTGCAGTTGGAATATTTACATGAATGTTATCTTACGTTGCCTCAATTGCAAGCGTAAAGATTCTCACAAACCTGTTAGTGAGGAAAGAATTCAGGGCTGTAAGGTTGAAAACGGTGAGAGCAGGTGACCTCCCCTGCTGCATACAAATAAAGGTCGGAATTTGGGTAAAAAATAAATTAGTCTAAGAGCAGTGGGCCGAATCTCTAAGATAGATTAATAGGACTGCTCTCACAGCAGAACAAATTAATCTTTAAAGGCAGATAGTCAAGAAAATAAATGGACAACACGGTGTCAGTGGCTGCAAGTTAAAGAGGAAAGTGAAAGCCGCGGCGAGTGCGGGCTGCAGGAACTCTCACCGCGCCAGCCGCGGCCACCGACCCTCGCTCACCGACCCTCACTCGGAGCCTTCAGAAGCCCCTTTTAGAGAATGATAATTAGGGTCTATTCTGGCGTGCCCTGTCAGCAAGGGGACCCCTCTAAAGATAAGCAGTCCCCTTCCTAAGCCCCAAAGAGGATGAAGTTAAATATCTCCACTGTGAGTGGGGATGGTTGGTTTACCAGTGTCGGCGACTATGAGCACATTTCTATGCCACCTGGACTGGGGTGCCCCTGGGGGCGGGATTCGCCTGTGCTGACTCAGGATTTGGCCTCCTGGGTGACCCGGATAGAAGTCTACAGCATATTTCAGTGCTTAGCTGGTTCTCTGGGTGACAACATTTTTCTCTTTAGAACAGTTTTTTAGTGCTACCATCACCTTATTTGTTTATTTATTTACTTTTGTGGTACTGGTGATTGAACCCAGGGGTATTCTACCTCCAAACTACACCCCATCCCTATTTTATTTTATTTTTTCATTTTGAAATAGGGTCTCACTAAGTTTCTGAGGACCTCACTAAGTGGCTGAGGCTGCTTTCTAACCTGTGACCCTCCTGTCTCAGCCTCCCAAGTACTGAGATTACAGGCGTGTGCTACCATGCTCAGCTAACCATCTTCTCTCTCTCTTGTACCGGGATTGAACCCAGGGGTGCTCTGCCTCTGAGCTACACCTCTAGCCCTTTTTATTTTTTATTTTGAAACAGGGTCTCAGTAAGTTGCCGAGGGCCTGGCTAAATTGCTGAGGCTGCTCTCAAACCTGCGACCCTCCTGTCTCAGCCTCCCAAGTACTGGGATTACAGGCGTGTGCCACCACGCTCAGCTTATCATCGCCTTTTCAAAGAGGTACATTCTACCCTCTGTTTTCTTCACTTATCTAAACTTTGGCAGATCTGGAAATTCTTCTCTGCCTCCACCCCATTTATACCTTGCCACATGGGTTAGTCATATTTCTGTTACTGTGACAAAATGCCTGAGAAAATCAGCTTAAAGGAGGAAAGGTCTGTTTTGGCTCATGGTTTCAGAGGGTTCAGCCCATGGTCAGCTGGCTCCGTTGCTTCTGGGCCCAGGGTGAGGCAGAGCATCGCACGGGGAGCATGCGGTGGGGCAAGGCAGCTCACCTCATGCTGACCAGGAGGCAGAGAGAGAGGAGAGGGACCAGGGACAAGACATCCCTTCCTAGGACGCACATCCAGTGACCTGCGTCCTCCAACTAAGCCCCGCCTCCAACAGCTTCTGCCACCTCCCACTAGTCCGTTCAATTATGAACCCTCGGTGGGTGGCCGTGATGAGCTCAGAGCCCTCCTGTTGCAATCATGTCCCACCCCACCCCCCGAATACTGCTGCGCTGGGGACAAGCCCTCCACATGTGAGCTTTGGGAGACTTGTCATACCCAAACCATAACACCCCATTTCCACATCCATTGTTGAATGCCAGGTTTTTTTTTTTTTAGAAGAAATGTCAGTCAGCTACTTAAAATTTACACTCAAGTTGAGTAGATTTGGTATAAATTGGCAGCGAGACTGGAGGCCAGGGAAGATGGCTCCTGTGAATGTGCAGTTTTAAGGCAGTGACTGGTCTGGGGACAAGGAGGAGATGGCACACAGGTGTCATGTGACCTGCGTGGATCCCAGCCTTCGGGAGCCTCACCTGTTTTCAGTGGTCAAGAATGGAAGGGTAGTGTGTACCTTGCTGTTTCTCTCTGCCCCCAAACCTTGTGGTCCGAGTGAGAAGTGGGTGGGATTTTCTGGAAAAGTGGGTTGGACATCCAGAGTTCTTCCAGGAACCCTTTATTGGCGCCTGCCTGATGACATGGCTCCTGTGGTTGGTGACACTATTCCAAGGCAGAGATTTTAAGCATTTCTTTTTAAAGTTCTCTTGTTGGGAAATACTTCTAATTAAAGGGATACTGCATAATTTCTGTTTATCTTATTTCTTTTTGAGTGGATCAAAAGTCTTGAAAGGCTGACATAAGTGCAGTTCATGTACAAAGCAGTGATTTGCAATGCCACCGTGGTTCCTTTGCTTCTAACTTTCCAATAGACCCATCTTTTCTTAAGCAACATGTTATTATCAATGAGTGTAACAGATTAATTACTTTGAATGACCAGGGAAGGCTCTTAGACTCCTGGCTATGGTGATAATTACAAAATGTGTGCCCATCTGGCGCCCCTGGCACAGGCTGGAGCAGGCTTGAGACAGGGGAGGGCCATGGACACTGAGAGCCACAGGGCCCAGGAGGGATCTGGAGGAGGAGGGCTCAGAGTAGAATGTGCCACGGCGATGCCATGCCCTGTGACAGAGCCACCTGGCAGAGACTCTGGAGCGAGAAACAGCCTTCTGTTCTCACAGCTGCTGCTTGATCCCCCAGAACCTGCCTTGACTTCTTTCTTAGAAGGCTCATCAATCAGGGGCACAATGCTGCATGGGGTCAGTTTTCTAAGCTCCTTGGAAATGTTACTCTTCTTTCTGTTGCTTCTTCGAGATCTTTCTCCCTCTCCCTCTCCCTCTCCCTCTCCCTCTCTCTGTCCCTCTTCCTCTTCCTCTCCCTCCTCCCACCTCTCTCTCTCTCTCTCTCTCTCTCTCTCTCTCTCTCTCCCTTTCTCTCTCTCATTATTGAGAGAGGTTGTGAAAGAACATCCTAGTTTCTACCTTTCCTCCAACCTCTTCTCTACCTCTCCTGGCCTTGTTATTTTCCCAGTGCTTGGAGTAGTATCTTTAGCTGGGCACAGTGGTGCATGCCTATAATCCCAGCTACTGGGAAAGCTGAGGCAGGAGGATCACAAGTTTGAGGCCAGCCCACGCAACTTATCAAGACCCTGTCTCAAAATAAAAAAAAAATGAAAAGGACTGGGGATGTAGCTCAGTGTGTGAGGCCCTAAATTCAACCCTCAGTGCTACAAAACAAGCAAGGAAACAGGTACTCAGTGCCCAACAGAGCACAGTACTGTGCCAAGCAAGTAGAAATGTGCACACTGTGGGAAAGAATAGTCTCCAGGTGAATTAATGTATACAAAACAAGCATTCTCAGACACAAAATAGTGCCCAGCACGAGGTGGTAGAGCTGGGAGCAGGGGCATCTGGAAAGGCCATTAGTGAAGATGGGATTTTTCATTGTTTTAAGGGGGGATAGTCGGATGGAGGGAAGAGTAGAGTCTTCACCTGCAGTGTAATAGAGTGTGATGCTCAAAGGCTCAGAGGAGTCAGGAGGAGGAAAAGGAAGGTCCAGAGGTGGGAGGCAGCAGCGGCTGTTGGAGCTGTGTGTGTGTGTGTGTGTGTGTGTGTGTGTGTGTGTGTTGTAGTGGGGTGGTAGCTGGTGGGGAAATGCTGTTAAAGGAATGTTCTCAAATCCATTCCTAACATTTCATGAAGTGAAGAGTAAATACACTCATTTGTAGACCCTTGAGAGGGGAAGTGACGTGGTCGAAGTGGCCCCGGAGTGGCCGATTTAGTAGCAGGCTATCGCTCAGACTGTGGAAGGAGAGGTCAAAGGCAGAAGCCCTGCAAGGAAGGGGCTGTAGGAGCTGTGGCCCTCCACCAGGCAGGACCGGGAGAGGGTGGCCTGGGCTCCTCAGCAATGACAACCTCCGTCCGTGCCTGTAGCTGGGGAAACCGACAGCCACAGAGGAAGAAACATTTCCTTCTCAGAGACCACTCATGACTTCACAGTCTGACCTGAGACCCAGATCTTGCTGGGGGTCACACACCGCACTTCTCATCTGCCTTCCTTGTCAACCCTTCCCCACAGGGCAGGGAAAGATGAGCTGCATTTTCTTAGTGTAGTCAGAGTAGCATGCTGTTGGTTTGAATTCATATAGATTGGGTCTTAGCCTATTTTGTGCTGCCACGTCAGAATACCCGAGACTGGGTCATATATAAAGAAAACAGATTTATTTCTAACAGTCGGGAGGCTGGGAAGGCCAGGAGCATGGTGCTGGCCTCTGGCAAAGGGCTCCCTGCTGCATCATCATTTCTCATGGGGCCAAGTGAGCACAGGAGAGAGGTAGAAGCGAAGCAGGGCAGAACTCTACTCTCTAACAACCTGCTCTTAGGGAACCTGATCCATTCTTGGGATGATGATGGGGAGCCACTCACGACAGCAGAGCCCCAGTGGCCTAGTCACCTCTTACAGGCCCTCCTGCAATAACAAATTGCAGTGTGAGTTTTGGAGGGGACATTCAGACCACAGCAGACCGGACATGTTCTTATCTTAAAGTTCAGTACAGTCTTGGTGATGATGATGGTACTGCTTCCCAAATACCTTTCATACATTAATTTACTTAATCATTTAATCCTTACAGAACACTTGAGGGTAGGATTCATTATCATTGCTCCCACTTATCAATGAGGAAAACCAAGGCCCATAGAATACAAATTAGTCTGTAAGTGGTACACGGGGGTTTGAACCTAGGCCACCTGGCTCCAGTGTCCCTCTCTTAACCATGTGACTACACTGCTTCTTGCTGTGTACATATAAGGTGATTCCTTCCTGATAGGAACAAGCCCACTAAGATTATTATTATTATTTTTTAAGTCATCTGTTTCAAAGGGTCCTCCTGTGTCTGCCATCCAAGTTCTTTATCTTCTGTTTCTCTGCTTCTTGTGGCACGGTACACTTTGCAGTCCTCAGGACGCTGGGCCCCAGCCTCATTAAACCAGCACAAGAGGTGACCCTGGCAGTTGCAGTTTGGTCCCCTGCCCTAGGCGGGGCCCAGCAACCCACTGTGAGCCTTGCAGCTGGAGGCAGAAGGGAAGGTGCCCACCTGGGATCCCCTAAGTGGCATTTGAAAAGAATTTAGACAAAAGCTGCTGAATGAAGCAGTCTTAAAAAAATAAATATTGCTTATCTTGAAAGATAGCTCAGGGCAAATGTTTGTTTGCCTTTTAAAAAATTGTGGCAGTTGGCTGAAATGGTGTGTCAACTGTTAGGAAACTAGAATGGCCAGATCTTAGAAACTGGTGGGTAGACAGTCAGCTAATAACAAGTTTCCCTTTAAGGAGTGATGAGGAAGGAGAGGAGAAGGAGGAGGAAGGAAGGAGAGGGAACTGGTGGTTCACATTCTGTAGCCTTTATATTCACACAGAGCTTCCGTTCTTTCAAGGTCTCTGGGAGCAAGGACCTCTTTCTTCCCTGTCATCCACTGGGGGAGGCTGAGTGGGAGACGGAGGCGTCGGCTGGCACAGGTTGTCCCTGTGTCTATGGGGAGCTGTGAACTCACCTGGCCCTGCAGCTCATGCCTTATTCTGACAGGCCTGCTTTTATGTCTTTCTCCCCAGCTGGCCTGGGAGCCCCTGGGAAACATGCCTTTTGTCCCCTTCTGCTCTGCATCTCAGCACTCAGGGCAGAATCTGGCACAGGCTCCACCTAGGGCTCGGTACATAATTATTTAACTCAGTTGGCATCAAGAGGCCTGGATTCAAATATTTGCTTTGTGACCTTGGGCAGGTGACTTGTAATGAATTAGAACATCCATTTTTCTGAACTCTAAAACTCTACATTGGACTAAACTCAGTAACATGGAGAAGAGTCCACAGAGGAGCTCTTCAATTAGTGTTAGTTCCCTTCACTTTCTTTGTGTCATGTATACCCAGGGCCAGATCCCATAATGGAGCCCACATCCACCAGGGAGCTCCTCATCCATCCATTTAGCCAAGGATTGAAAGATCAAAAAAGAGTCCAACGCTCTTTTTCTGAGTATCACAAAAGATCATGTCCTTTGTGGTTCGGGAATTGACTTAAGTGACTTTTCATTTTCATTTGGAAATCCTGCAACTGGGAAGCAGCCTGCCTTCATCCTCTTTCAGTGTGTTTGCTGTGTGTTCCAGTTCCAAAGGAAGAAGCTGTATACAAGCAAGGGTGAAATGCCTGGCTTGGAAACAGTATGTTTTAAAAAATAAAATGTACAAAGAATATTTACCAAGATAGATAGGTTCTGGGTCATAAGGCAAATCTCAAATTTGAAAAATTCAGATTATACAAAGTGTGGTCTTCACAGTGAAATTAAATTGGAAACTAGTAATAGAAAGATATCTGGGAAGTTCTCAAAATGACACATTTCTAAATAATGCATAATCCAAAGAAGAGGGAATTAGAAAATATTTTGAACAGAATAAAATTAAAATCTATCATATAGAACTTAGTGATAGGCCGCTAAAGCACAGCTTGGAGGGGAAGATATAGTACTGAATGGGTATGTTGGAAAATGTCTCAAGTCAATGACCTCAGCTTCCACCCGAGGAACCAGGACAAGAAGATCAAATTAAAGCCCAAGTAAAATCAAGAAAAAAAAAATAAAGATGAAAGCAAAAATCAGTAAAATAGAAAACAGTAAAACAATAAAGAAAATCAGTAAGACAAAATCTGCTTCTTTGAGAAGGTGAATGCAATTGATAAACCTCTATCCATGCTGATAAATGGAAATAAAGAGAGAAGACAAATTACCAATATCAGTAAGGAGAGAGGTGACATCACTGTAGATTCTACAGGTATTGTGAACAGCATTATGTCCATAAATTCAACAACTTATATGAAATAGACATGTGTATTGTGATATAATAAGGAATACATATTTGATCTCTGTTCCCATTCCTTGCACAGAGTTCCTGAAATACTTATAATTTCCTGAGAAATAGGGATGCTAGGTACATACTTTGATATTATATTTGGACTTTGGCTCTGGTTCCTGATACAGATTCCAAAATCTCTTGGAATTTCCTGGGTGGTAAGAATGTCTTTTGTTCTGACAAGGCATCTGTTGATGGGCTCCTGGTTGAAAGCTGTTCACCGGAAAGACCAAGCCACTATTAGAAACTTGGAGCTTTCAGTCCCAACCCTCATTCTCCAGAAAAGAGAGAGGAGCTGGACATTGAGCTAAAAGTCCACCATGCCTGTATGATGTAGCCTCCACCCTGAATTATAGGGTTCAGAGATCTTACGGATTGCTGAATGTGCGGAGGTGCTGGGTGTAGCATGTCCAGAAACAGGCATGAAATCTCCATGCTGCTTCCTCCCTATCTTGTACTTGTATTTCTTCCTCTTGCTGTTTATCTGTGTCTTTTACCATATCCTTTATTAATATGATGTATGAGTAAACATAAGTGTTTTCCTGAGTTTTGTGAACTGCTCCAGCAAACTATGAACCCAAGAAGGAAGTAATGGAAACCCCAATTGTAGTTATCTATCAGAAGTGGCAACCTGAGACCTAAGATAGCATCTGAAGTGGAAGGGAGGGGGCAGTCTTCCGGGACTAATACCTTTACCTGTGGATCGAACTCTAACTCCAGGTGGATAGTGTCGGAATTGAATTGAATCATAGAACACCTTGTTGGTGTCCACTGGGGAAGTACTTGCTGTATGGGGAAACCCCGTGTCTCCCCACATTCTGATGACTAGAAGTGTGCTGTGTTGAGTGTGAGAGTAGAAAAAGTAGTTTTGTTTTTCTTATCTCATGTAGGCATATTTCTTAAAAGACCCAACCTATCAAAATTTCCCTCAAAAAAAAAAAAAACTAAAGCATCAAAAAACTTTAGGCCCTGATAGTCTCACTGGGGAATTTTACCAGACTCTAAGGAAGGAATCACACCAACTCTACATAAACTCTTTCAGAAACTTGAACAGGAAGGAATATTTTCCAATTCTGTAATTACTCTGATTCTAAGACCAGACAAAGATATTACAAGTATATCAAAGATTAAAAAAAATTCTAAAGACAATTTTGTCAAATTGAAATCAGCAATATACAAAAAACAGATAAATCACATGATCAAGTGGGGTTTATCTCAGGAATGCAAGATTGATTTAGCATTGGAAAAATCAACATAATTCACTATATTAAAAAAACTAGGAGGGAAAAATTTTTAATCTATAATCATGTCAGTAGATGCAGACAAAGCATTTGAGAAACCCCAAATCTATTCCTGATTTTAAAAAAAGAAAAAAATATCAGCACACCAAGAATAAAAAATAATCTCCTGCCGGGCATGGTGGTGCATGCTTGTAATCCCAGTACTTTGGGAGGCGGAGACCGGAGGATCCGGGTTCGCGGCCAGCCTCAGCTCTCTCTCTCTTTCCCTGTCTCTCTCTCTTGCTCTACTTAGTGAGGCCCTCCACAACTTCGTGAGACCCGGTTTCAAAATAAAGTATAAAAAATAGGGCCGGGGGTGTAGCGCAGAGGTAGAACGCCCCTGGGTTCAATACCCAGTACTGCAAAAAAAAAAAAAAATCCTCCTAAACTTGTCAAAGAATATCTGCAAAAAACATACAGGTAACAAACATACTTAGTGGTGAAAAAGACTGAATGAATACCCCTAGGATCAGGAAAATGGTCAGTACATCCATTCTTGTCACTTTTATTCAACATTATATCAGTGCCTTTAGTCAGTACAATTAGGCAAGAAAAGAAAAGGAAATTCAAGGTATCTAAACTACAAGAAGTAGAATTGTCAGACATTGTGATTGTCTCGTAGAAAATCAAATATAGTCTACAAAAAAAATTCTGTTAGACTGGTATGAGTTTAGCAAAGCTTGCAGAATGCAGATAAGTGTATGAAAATTTGTGTATTTCTGTATGCTAGCAACAAATGATTGTAAATAAAATGTACTATTTACAATAATATTAACTATTTAGAAATATATCTGACTAAAGATATGAAATATCTGCATACTGAAAACTAAAAAAACATTGCTGAGATCTATTAAACTTTTTTTGGTAGTTTATTCTTAAATTCTTAAGGAAATTTAAGGGATCAAGAGTGGTCAAAACCATTTTTAAAAAAGTCAACAAAGTTGGCAGCCTAACATTACTTGATTTGGGGATTTATTATAAGTATATGCCTATCAGTCTAGTGTGGCATTAGTGTAAATATAGGCAAATAAATAGATCAAAGATTCAGCTATTCTACACCTAAGTATTTCTTTTTTCTTTTTTTTTTATATTTGGGTCCCAGGACAAATTAAAAGGTGGGAAAAGCAGTATGACTCAGGGAATATTGACAGTTGTTTTCTTGATTTTATATATTATTATTGGGAGAATATGAATTTCATAACTAGAATAGTAATGTACTTCAAAAGTACTATTCTAAAGAGAAACAGAAGAATAACATTCAACTAACCAGGAGTGTATTTATATGGGTATGTGGGGAAGGGGAAGTACTACCTCCATTACTTATATCTATTTTTTTTTTTTTTGGTCACACTGAGGATTGAACCCAGGGGTATTTACCTCTGAGCTACATCCTCAGCCCTTTTTCATTTTTATTTTTTATTTTTTTTTACCCTTAACATTTCTTTTTTTTAATATGTTTTTATTGGTGCATCATAGTCTCACATCACAATGTGTATCAGTTTGGTGTTAACATACATGCACATAGCTCTTAGTGTCCCTCCCCCCCGCCTCTCCCCCACATGTAGCACTGAGAATGATGTTGGTATAATCTCATATATACACATTGTTTATGATAGTAATTCCATAGGTCATATAGGCACAGGTAGAAACTTCCTCAACAAGACCTCCAAAGCACAGGAAATTAAAACAAGAATTAATAAGTGGAATAGCATTAAACTACAAAGCTTCTGATCATCAAAGGAAATCATCAAGAGCTTAAAGAGAAAGCCTACGGAATGGGAGAAGATCTTTGCAAGCTATCCCTCTGACAGAGGTCTAATATCTAGGATATACAAAGAACTTAAAAGACTTTACACTAAGAAAACAAACAATCCGATCAAGAAGTGGGCAACTGAAATGAATAGACACTTCACGAAAGAAGAGATACAAATGGCCAATAGGTACATGAAAAAATGTTCAACATCATTAGCAATCAGGAAGATGCAAATCAAAACTACTCTAAGATTTCATCTGACCCCAGTTAGAACGGCAAACATTAAGAAGTCAAACAACAACAAATGTTGGCGAGGATGTGGGGAAATTGGGACTCTTCTATACTGTTGGTGGGATTGCAAACTAGTTCAACCACTATGGAGATCAGTGTGGAGATTCCTCAGAAAACTGGGAATGGATCCACCATATGATCCGGCTATACCACTACTGGGTATCATACCAAAGGGATTGAAACTAGAAAACAACAATAATATATGCATACCCATGTTCATAGCAGCACAATTCACAGTGGCCAAATTATGGAACCAACCTAGATGTCCATCAACAGATGAATGGATTACAAAATTATGGGAAATACACACAATGGAATTCTACTCAGCAATAAAGAAGAACAA
>PVJS01021306.1:0-31652 GCA_004027185.1 Glis glis
CCTCTGAACTACACCTCCAGCCCTATTTTATTTTTTATTTTGAAACAGGGTCTCACTAAGTTGCAGAGGGCCTCACTAAGTTGCTGAGGCTGGCTGCGAACCTGAGATGCTCCTGTCTCAGCCTCCCAAGTACTGGGATTACAGTCGTGTACCACCATGCCTGTCAGTCTTCTGCTTCTTAAATTGCCCAGAACCAAATTGCTGCTCATAGTGAAGTACAGCCATTTTGCTTCTGGTTTTATTATTCCTTTTGGAATTTGGGGAACTATTTTAATGACAGAATTTACTACTTTTATACATGGCTTAAAGACGAAATTACTAGATAAATCTTCATAGATATTAGCTTTCTTCTTATGAATGTATTTTTCATTACATAGTATAAGAATGTCTCTTATAACACTTTCTCAGATATGGTTTGGAGTAAGTTATTAGTGAAAGATTAAACCTCTAATATTAACTAACTTAAATTTTAGATTCTTTCTCCTAAGTTTTCACAAGTGTCTTGAGGCATTTTAATTTCATTTTGCATAGGTGTTAGATACATGCTTTAGTCATTCAATCAAGCAAACAATTGGGACCACTCCCATTCTTGAATTAACAGATTTAATGAGTAATAATGAATTGCTCCTTTATCAAAAAATCAGTTCTGTCCAAATTTGAGTTCTCCTCCTTGGTCTGGGCCTCTGTTGTCTTCTTCTATTCTTTTTTTCTGATTTCCTTCTGCCCTTTTGGAACATACTTATTATTGATATGTCTAGAGAAAATAAGGGTTGGTTGCAATGGAACTATGATGAAAGAACAAGAATTCCTCCACAAAGGTGATAGTCTTGCCTGAAGACATATGAAGACATACTTTTTTTTCATATAAGACCAGACCAAGAGTATCAGATATAGGAAACAGATCAGCTTGCATTGGCAAAAAACAACAACAAAAGGCTCAGAAAGCATAGTCATTCGAGTTTTCATTCATAATCTCATTCTATTTCTCAATGTTCAACATTTTCCCAATTAAAACTTTATCACATAACAGTGTTGTAAAGCTACAAAAATCAATCTAGACTTTAATCATCAATAGAAAAGAATACATTCTGTGCCTTGTGTTTTTTACCCTATGAAACTTATGGCTAAATAATCGAAAGAAAGTTGTAAAAGTTTTCTGATCAAGTGATCATTTTTGAACTGAAAATTTATATTCGTTAGTTTATAATTCCTTTCTTTAAACTGTGTATTACAAATCACTAACTCACTCCCCCAACCTCATATTCATTCTTTTTTAAGAGAAATGGCTTATTGCAAAACTTCACATTTTACCAAAGCTTCTTTTTGCTTTTTATTTCAGGTGGCCACAGTGGTAATATAAACACATATAATCTAAATCTAAGTAGTAATCTAAGTAGCTAACACATCAGCACATACTAGGGTCTAGAAATATCCATCGACCGATGTTAACACAAATTCTTGCTGGTTTTGAAATCATTCATCTCTGAAAAACAATCACAGATTTTTTTTCCTTGAGGGCAGAGTTCAGGTACTGGAAAAAAATGCACTGTAGCTGATTTTAAGGAGAAAATAATAATTGTTGTGTATTAAATTGTTAATCTATCATTGAGACATCTTGGGGGGAGGGGTACAAGAATCTAATTTGAATATCCACGAACTTCTTCCATTACCACAATGTAGAGCATACCTATCCAGGAGTTGGAAGAGCCTTCTTTGAATAAGAAGGAATAGGATATAAAAGCTTCCTGTCGAGATAAGAAACTGCCATGATGAATCTGGACCAGAATCATGTCCACCATGAACTAATTTACATCTGTAAAAAATGATGCCTTTTGCCTTTGCTCATTCCTTCCATGACTCAGTCACAAATATAAATCATACACCAGGGAAACTGCTTAGTAGAACATAAATCATTTCCAGCATCCTAGCACACTGGATGGGAGCTGGAGGAAATCTTGAGCACACTCATCTGAGTGATCTCCTTCACCTGACTACTTAAGTGGTAGTCAGAGAGAGAACAAAGCAAACGTTCCTGGTCCACAGATGGCTCCGCCTGACGTGGCAGCACCATGCCTAAGGGGGCTGCTCTTATCCAGCTCAGCACAAGCACTGAAGAATGGAAAAGAGGGGAAATTCTCACAATGGATACAACTAGGAGTTCTACATCTCATTTTATGTCTAGAACAATAATTAATCGGTGGTCAGTATCTACAATTGTTCTTCTATCTGATGGTCAGTCCCAACATCACCAGTTTGAAATGACAAGGCTGGAAAACAGGAAGGAAGAAGTGAAACTGTTCAGACTGGGCTACAAGTCTACATATACTCATAATTCATGTTAATGCTTTTCAAATAGGTGTTTGGATCCTACAAGGAAGATAGCAGACTGTTTTACTGCTGCTACTGCAGTCACTGCCATATATCTTAATACTCTCTCAGGAGTGATTTTCTAACTTAGTAAATAATTTTTAAAAACTTATACCTCTGTCAAAACTCTGTGTTCACTTTAACATGTTCCACATGTCAGCACACTGGAAGGAGAAGAGTCACCTCTACTAAAAACTAATAAGGTGCAATTGATCTTTATTGTGAATAGGGCCTGCTGCTATATTTACTACTACCATAGTACTCAGATATGTGGTTCACAATTATCTTTCCTCCAGCTTCCCAGTTTTGTAGCTATTAACACAATTCTTGTTTTTCCATTTGCATGAGTAATTTTTAATATTTATCATTATTTTTACTGAATTTTATAAAAGATAAATTATAAATATTCTTAAGATTGGTCATCTTAACTGTTAGTGGGCTATGTTTCTCTAAATAGACTCAATCCCTCTGGCAAAACACTGTGTTCAGTTTACCATACTTCATGGAGAGGGAAAGGAGTAGTACAGACCTCTACTAAAAACTTGCATGGTATACACTGACTCTAGGCAAACACTGTCCTAAGTGCTTCACATATTTTAACTTATCTAATATGCACAAGAGAGTATTATTATCTTTGCTTGTTCACTCTAAGAAGGCCAGATGGACACCTTAGCATCCAAAATTTAGTTCTGATGTGGTGACTAATGATACTACACACACCAGGAGGGTATAAAAAGTTTCACTGCATATGTCATTGAAGTCTGGGAGAAGCAGAGCAGGTCTAAAATAGATTGCAAGATCACAGAAAGGAGGCTGGCTCAAGGATTTTTATCATGAATAGGAGGGAGGATGGAAACAGAGATTTCCCCTGCCTGGGCTGGTGCTTGTATGTCTTGATTCTTTCACCTAAAACAAAGAACTGAGAATGTAGGCTTTCTTATTAACTAGTTCACTTGTAGGGGACAGGGGGTACAAAATTAAAATATAACAGCTGTATCAGTCTCTTTATTAGTCTTCATTATATCTCTTTGACTTGTGAGTTATATATCCCATGTTTCTCTTCATCAAACTTGGACATTTTTAAATGAGCCAGTATGGTGGTCTATAACGGCAGTGGCCTGAGGCAGGTAAGAAAGTTGAAGGTCTTAGTGCCTTGGTTGCATCATAATATCTAGAACTCTGAAGTGCATAGGGTGTCTTGGTGAGCTCTTGTATTTTGCTTTTGTATATTTAGAATTTATAGAGACCTGTAATGCCTGGATTTATATAATGAGTTCTTACAAGGTGGGAAATTCCCAGAATTCTTCACCTCAAAGGAAGTAAGTCTAAGTATCCATTTAAATGTGCAGATGGAGTTTACGCCAAGATTACTGCCCAAAGTTTGACAAATTGTGTCTTGAGTCTGGTCCTTTATCAAAAAAGCCTCAATTAAGGGATGATCAGCAAAAGGGATGAAAAATAGCAACTCTCCACTGAGCTCCATCACATGCATGGTATCAATGGTATCTAGACAGTATAGGGAAAAAAATCAATCCCAAGGGAGTCTCCAGTAAACCAGGCTTACCTCTACTGAAAGTTTTCCCCCGGAACAACATTACATTTGGTGATGGACTGAGTTAAGGGATGTCAATCCCTTCCTATAGAAGGGATGTACCAGAGGGCACAGGTTTGTCTCCATCCTCTATAAGAAGGTCTTTATGGCCATGCTGAATCTGTGTGTCAATGCTTCCATGATGCCAGGAAAACTGAGCACCAGGGGACAACATAGAGCACAAGTTCAGGGTCTGTGAGACTTAAAGAGCGTAATAAGGTGGTCAACAATTGCTTCTCTAATAACATATACTATAGGACAAAAAGGATAGATTTTTTAATTATTATTATGGTTTTGGCAATGGGGTGGTTGGGATACTCAAATATGGAAGGGTTATGGGAGACAACTGGAAGATACTGAAAGAAAAGCAAGGGCAAAGGAAGATGATTACACAAAAGCAAAGATAAAAACATGCTGAGATGGAAGGAGCAGTGAGGCAGAAAAGACAAAATGTGTCACCAGTAAAAAGGAGAGGAGGGCAGTTTATACAATGCCAATTTGGGCAGGGGTGTCCAGAAAGACATGGCGAGCATGGTAAAAATAGTTCTGTTTGGAGTGGTGGATATGGAAAGAAAACTGTAACTGTGGCTCTAACATAGCTATTCTTTAAAGTACTAAAGTTAAACCTGCTTTTCAATATAGTTTTCATGTACTCTCTTAGTTTGGGTTACTATAACAAATTGTTGTAGACTGTATGACTTATTAGCAGGAGCAATTTATTTCTCACCGTTCTGGAGGCTGGAAGTCTAGGATCACGGTACCAGCATGGTCAAGTTCTGGTGAGAGCTCTCTTTCTGTTTAGATTGCTAACTTCTTATGGTATCTTTTGGTGTAAAGAACACTCCAGGAGGTGTTTCCTAAGGACACTAACCCCACTCATGGGGCCTCCACCCTCACTAGTTACCTCTCAAAGATCCCACTTCCTATCACACGTAAGGGGTTAGATTTAAACATGAACTTGGGCAGGGGACACAGACATTCAGTCCACAACAGTGTGGTTTCCAGATGAGAACTGAAGAACTTGTAGAATGCATCTGTCAATCAATGATAACATATTGAAGTTTTTTTCCAAATTTTTTCTTTTTTATATACTTTTATTGATGCACTGTGGTCTCTCATCATAATGTAGTTCAGAGTGATAGGGGTATACACCCACACAGCACTTAGTGAGCTTCCCCCACACTCCCTCCCCACTCCCTCCCCTTCGCCATATAGAATATTGAGATTGGCATTGATAATTTCACATATGTACATAAAGTCAAAGAAGTTTCCTTCAAAAGAGACATAATTTGTTTTAAAATTGCAATGAATTGGATAATGTTTTAATTTTATTTTATAAGCTTTATCATGTACCTCGGTATTTTCATTAGTGTAAATAGTAAAGACCTGGACAAAGGATCTCTCCCATTATTACTGCCCCTCAGTTGTGAAATCCTTTAAGACTAGTGCTGCCTATATTATGGTTGTTAAAGTGAGAAAATTCAAATAGCTCCTTCTAAAAGAACTAGATATTTCATAATTTATAGCCATATCATTAGGTCACCTATAACTAAATGGGAAATAGGGACCAAGGCAGACACTTTTTGAAGGTGTAAAGCAGGCTTTACTATCTATATCAGTTCCTGAAATGGTGAGCTTCACTGGGCACCATAGTTGGAGACAGAGGCACAGAGTAGGCAGAGGCAGACAAATATTAGGAAACTGGTGGAGGAAGTAATCAAAACAGGGAAGCAGGTTTAATGTACCAGAAACAGAGTATCTGATATCTAAGGCTAAAGCACTGTGACTAAATGGTCTCACCTCATGATCTGAGATTCACTGGCTACATATTAGAAGATGACGCTCATTGCCATCCTAGCACTGATTATAGCTCCAGAAAATGATCTTCGCACCTGCTATGAAATGAAAACCTGAGCTAGAAGAACATAACTTGCATGGGGTGAGCAAATAACTTTTAAATAACCCCCTAGCTACCTATGACATTATAGCTTACTTCCTAATTTTATAGACAGAACACAAATTATTGTTTGTACTATAGCTGTTTCTTTTCTTTTTTGTCTTATACACAGCAATGTCATGGTAAGTTACAGCAGAATTATGGACAGGCTTGAATAAGACATTCCCCATACATTATATCTGCCTGCCAATTAACTCTGTAAGGTCAGCAACTGATATGCTAGCTTAGCTTCATCTTATAACCAGACTGTAACTCCAAAAGCAAAATAAATTTTCTCATATATTTAAGTCTGCCATGCCTAAAATTGAGCCTGGAATTCAGGAACAGGAAAATAACTAGGTTGATGAAAATAACTAGGTTGATTTATGGAAGTCTTTTACAAAGGTCAGAATTCTATTCTACATGCATATATAAATTAATCTAAAGAAAGTTAAAGCTACCTATAATTTAAAGACGCACAATAAAAACTTTAAAAACGACAGTCTATTTGGACAATTGAAAACTAGTCTGAAGGCATCATAAACTATGGAGTAAGAATGATACCTATTTCAATTTACCATTATCATGTGACATTTCATATAAAATGGTCTAAACTACTGTTAAAACTATTTCTACTTCTCTAAAATTAAATTAATATGCTGTGATACTTACATCAGTTCTGGAATCTTATAATGTGGTGAAAATATTGAGGAATATATTGAGGAAAATAATGAGGAATATCAAGGAATCGTGGCTATAACCTAAAAATGATATGAAATGGAAAAGGCTGAGGAATAGTCCTTAAGAACAATAGAACTAAGATCATCCCTGCAGGCTGTGCTTTTAAGATTTTTTTAATACTTTTATTGGTGCATTGTAATTATGCATCATAGTGAGGCTCAAAGAGTTACAGACATACATGCTCAGAGGATTTGATCTTAAAATAAAATGTTATGGGATTTGAAGTCTCTCATGCAACTGTAAGCTTTCTGGTTGATCTCCCTTCTATTTCAGAAGCAGCTACTGTCACAATTTTAGATACATCATCTATCAGATCTATCAGATGCACCATCATGTATGTTTTTATATAATTTAATACATATTTATATTTGCATAAAACTGGCATTTTACTTTAAATATTTAATATAATAATGTTTATGGATATATTATTTTGAAGATTTTTTATCTTTCATTGAAAATTTTAATTTAAAATATTTTCATTTCAAATGTTGCATTAAATGTGTCCACATGAATACTGAATGGGCTTGTTAATCCTTGTCCAGCTTCTGTCCATTGTAATGTTATATAAAAATACCACAACGTGGCCCAGTGTGGTGGCCCACACCTGGAAACCCAGTACTGGGGAGGCTGAGAAAGGAGGATCTCAGGTTTGAGGCCAATGCATGGTAACTTAGCAAGACCCTGTTTCAAAATAATAAATAAAATAAAACAGGACTGATGGTGTAGCTCAGAGGTAAAATACCCCTGGGTTCAATTCCCAGTACCACAAAAAAGAGGGAGAGGAGAGAGAGAGAGACCACAATTTGTACATTTTCTTGATTATCAGCATTCATATTTTTGCTTTTCATAAATTAAACTTAAGAAAGGCTATTTTTCAAACATCTCATTGAACCATGTGTGAATTTTCCTAGAATATTTACATTCAAGGATAAAAGTTTCTACTGATTAATGAGTCTGAATATTCAGGTAAATAGTAGTTCTGAGCTATCATTTCCTTTACCTGGACTACATAGGTAACTTCTAAAGGAATACATTTCCATTCTGGACTCCCCTTTTACCTTTTCAAACCCTACATTTATCAGATTTTTACCTAGCATTTATTACGGTCTTAAATGTTTTAACCCAAAATAATGTAACCTTTATGTGGGCAACAATTTATTTGCCAGTTCACTAATACAATCCAATGTATTTGACATATTGAAAACAACCAGTAGTCACGAGGCACTCAGTAATTTTCCACCAGATGCCACAGTTTATTAGATAGACGTTATTTGAGTATAAATATATGTATATAAATATAAAACAGAATAATATTTTCATTTTTAAACTTCTTTTTTTCCATTTTGTGTTCAATTTACTTATCTACTTTTCAGGCCCTTATGACAATTTTCAATTCCTTATGACAATTTTCAGGCCTTTATTGTCAACTTGAGTTAACCTCATACTCTCCAAATTGCAGAACTACTAGTTGTACCTAAAAATCTGTTTTTCTTCTTTGCCATAGTAATGAATTGTACATTATGCACATACCTTTTCAAAAAGCAAGTGATATACCCCAGGTATTTCTTTGATTTCAACTAGGTGTGATTATATTCTGACAAAGAACACAAGGGGAAATTAATGCGAGCAATTTCCTGACTGTTTCTTTGGAATGGAAGTCTATGGATTCCCATTTTCGCCTTCCCACTGGTTGCTATAAGCACCAGATGGTGAGTACTCTTGTGCTGTGTGAATGAGGAGCATTTCAGAGATTATAAACCATAACACAGAGCTGGACCCCAGATGACAACTTGAAGCCTCTCATTGGTTTACCAGCTCAAATTTTTACATGACAGAGAAACTACTTTCCATGTTTTGATAGAGCATTTATTTTTTAAGTGCTGGGGATTGAACCCAAGGCCTTGCACATGCTAGGCCAGTGCTCTAAAACTGAACTATATCCCTTCCCCCTACTTTGCATTCTTAAGTCACTCTTTAGTTTTGTTGTTGTTGCTGTTGTTTCACATTCAGCTTGAGGTTATACACTAATTAACCTATTACTCATTAAGATATTTTGAGAAAGAAATAAAAATGCATATACATACTTACATATATCATTTAATATACATAAATATTTCTTTTGAAATAATTAAAATCTTTCCAGTCTTAGCCTTAAATATTTTCTTAGTTATCAATATACCTATAATTGATCACTACAGTACTAAACTTGCCCATTTGCTCATATGAACTTTTCTCAGAATTATTTTATTTAATATGTTCTATTAAGCATTTTATGTTTATATAGGCCTAGAATCTACTAATTCATAAATTTAATACAGTAAATCAATAAAATCTGGCCATTAAATTTTCCCCATTTTCAAATGCTATTAATTAAGTTGGAAAATATATTATGAAACTTTCATTTTGCCATTGGATAAAAATCTTCACTATATTTCAACACACTGGAAAGGAGCCTGACCTATGTGAATTTAATCCCACCATCATTCAAACCATAGTCCAATACCTCACTTAGTAACTGATATATCAATTTTTCCTTTAATCTACAATACAATGATTTTGTGAAGTAAATTCCTGAGAGGAAAACAATATCCTAAAGGCATTTTTTTGAAACTCTAAAATACAACAAGCCAGGCATGGTGGTACACCTTTGTAATCCCAGTACTTGGGAGGCTGAGGCAGGAGGATCACAGGTTCGCAGCCAGCCTCAGCTACTTAGTGAGGCCCTCTGCAACTTAGTGAGACCCTGTTTCAAAATAAAGAATAAAAAATAGGGCTGGGGGTGTAGCTCAGAGGTAGAATGCCCCTGGGTTCAATCCCCAGTACCTCAAAAAAAAAAAGTAAAATGCAACAAAATAGTATTTAGAATATTTAAAGAGGTGAAGGGGATATGTAACTCTTCAAAACATGCTGATATGGAAAAATGGTTTATTTTCAATGTTAAATTATAAAATAATGCATGACAAGTAAGACAAGAGTTAAAAATAATTTTTGAAATTACAATTCCTACACAAGAAAAATATTCCATAAGATATAGTATAAAAATTTAATAAAATTATATAAAAAGATTCAACATGGATAGGAGAAATCTGAGTATAGTGAGACTCAAAAATACAGTGTAGGTAAATCATCAACAAATCTATTAACAAAGGAATCTGTAAGGATTATTGCTGTCTTTGAAGCATCTCTGGAGATGAAACCCAGACTTTTAAGGCCCTATGCAGGCATTTAGAATAGTTTCAAGTGAAATCAATTTCCAGAATCTCATTTTTCCTGTATGCACTCTTTCCTAAATCTTCTGGGAATGTTGGATTTTTCAGTTCTGCTTTCTCACCTTCTCTTTCACAATCACTCTCCTCTCTTTATAAACAAACAAATACACTCCTCGTCAAACTTACCACTGCACATTTCTGCATACTTCTAGAAGAACGAAGAGACAATTTGCTTCCAAAAGAGATTCTTTTTGGAACTAAGCAAAAACTATTGAAGGGGACAGTAACTGATTTCATAAAAATGGCAAAGTCATGGCAAGTCTCCATGCTTTAGCCAGTAGACAGCAGTATTAGAGTCAGAATTCAGAAGTAGTGTGCTTTTCATTTAGGCACGTATTAACATTTCTATTCAAATTGAAAAATGAGGTAGGACATTTCCTGACAGAAAGTAAGTCTGATTTGGCTAATTGGTTTGACTATGGAGGCTGGCCTTGCCAATTAGTTTTTCATGTTAGACATTTTCCATATATTGAACAAGATAAATCTTTTGCTCTGAAGTTTTAATAATATTTTATTTGATGTTTTATTTAAAGCGTCTCTACAATATACCAGAAATTACATCTTTGCAATTTAGTAAATGTATGGAAGTTTCTGTAATCAACCTAAACAGGAAATTTCTAGTTATTCTCAGGTGTATGAAAGCAGAAATGCATATATGAAATCAATATGGATTTCCATTTTATCATTTTAACACTGAGAATGAATTCACAGTAGTATTTGTTGGTCATACATGGCGATTTACTCCCAACAGAACTCAGCTGCTTGAATACAACAGAGATAAAGCAGAAGAGCACACTCTCTTACTTTTTGTAAAAAAAAAAAGGGGGGCCGGGCATGGTGGCGCACGCTTGTAATCCCAGTACTTTGGGAGGCGGAGACCGGAGGATCCGGGTTCACAGCCAGCCTCATCTCTCTCTCTCTCTCTCTCTCTCTCTCTCTCTCTCTTCCTCCCCTTAGTGAGGCCCTCCGCAACTTTGTGAGACCGGTTTCAAAATAAACTATAAAAAAATAGGGCCGGAGTCGTAGCGCAGAGGTAGAATGCCCCTGCGTTCAATCCCTGGTACCGTAAAAAAAAAATTTAAAAACAAGGGTAATAAAATGAGGAGCAAGTGAGGTTAACATATTGAGAATGATCAAAATATTGAACAATTGCACATAGAAAGGAAGAAAGGCCAACATGAAATTTGGGGTGGATTTCTAAAAAAAATTACAGAACTTTTATGATGGGGAAAGGGAAAGGATTGAAGAGCCAATTTTAACCCTTTAGAAGGCCACTTATATTGGAGCTTCAGGGAAAGGGGTTGCTGAGAACATGGTTAAATCATAGAGTGGTGTGGTAATCGAATTTAGTCATTCTGGATTCCACTGCCTGCAAAAGTCATTAAGACCTTGGAATCTGCTTTAATTTTCTTTTAGTTACTGGCCCAAGGAAATGTTAAACAGCTTATGATCTTTCTGAGTAAATGTTTAGCATCCTGTGATAAATCTTGCCCTAGGCAATCCACTTGATTTTGACAAGATTATAGTGATTTCTTCAGAAACTTTACATCCTTTGGGACACAAAGCACTAAGTAAAGAGGTAGAATTAATGGTCCTTACCTTATTTCTAGAACTATCTCCATCAACACTCTCTCTGTTGTAATCCCAAACAACTGACCACACAACTTAGAAGATGGAAGATTTATTAGTTCACAGTTTTTGGAGATTTAGAAGTTTAGTCCATGTCAGGCTGGGTCTGCAGAGCTCAGGGAAATGGCAGTGTGTAGCAGACAGAGGGAGAGAGACTAGGCTCTGCTCTCACATCATGGAGGCTGGAAGCAGAGAGAGAGCAGAGTAGGAGAGATCTTATATTATGTTTAAGGCCACACCTCTAGGGACGCCTTTTTAGCCACCAAGCCCCTTCCAACATTGCTACCTTGTTTCTGTGAGGGCTTGGGGAACATTCTAAATCCAAACCCTTACAAGAACGCAACAAGAGTCATCTACCTACAGGATAAGTATAGAATTATATGGAAATTTAAGGTCCTAGAGTTCCCATTTGAAAACTTGTGCATGTAAGAGTGCCACGGCCTCGCCTCCTACAGAGTCTGTGTGAACCTACACGCATGATGTGGCAAAAGCTTCAAGGAAGTATGCCCGTAGATAAAGGTGGCCTGGCAAGATCCTCTGTGTTCTTGGCTATTCTCTCTTTGCTGTAATCTTCTTGTCAATGATTCACTTAATCTTTAATAGATATGGCTCAGTAATCGCAGTGTTCTTTTCCAAATTATCAACTATGCCCTATGAAAAAGCAGGCAAATTTTTCCCACAAAAATACAGTCATGACTAATTAACTTTGGCCCTGACGGCTCCCGCGCTCTTGCTTAGATTAGCCCAGAAGGGCAGAGGGGGCTCAAGGACAGTTGTGGATGGGTTACAACAGGAAGAACTTTTTGTGGAAACTTCATGGAAATGATTTTGGAGATGGTTTGAAAAAGATTTAGAAATCTGAAACAAAAGAAAATTATAAAAATTTATAGTAAGAGAGCTATAAAAGGCACCAGGTTAAACTTTGAACTCTTGCCCTGTAGCCATAACTCCAATTCTCATCATAGATAGTCTAAGTGCCAAAACCGCGTCTAGCAGCCGCCCACGGCATTATGCCAAACAAGACGTATGCTCTGACGATTATCTGCTCTCATAGCTTTGCACTGTTATCTCTTAGAAATCATTAAGATTGTATAAACCACAGGCATGAACAACAATCAGCTGATGATGTATTTTGTTTCCTTAATCATTGTGTATAAAATCCTTGCCTGAAGCTTTGCAAAATACACTCAGATGCAACTTCCCTGAGTTGTCTGTGTCTGTTTGTCACTCATCGCCGACTCCTTGCCCACCGTCCTGTCCCGTCAGTCTCAGTTCTCCAGCTGAGCTGGTCCATCGCATAAGAGGGAATCTCAATGAACCCCTGGGGTTCATTGTACCATATGTACCATAAATTTATGTACCATAATATTATGTACCATAATTTTAAAAAGTAAAGGATTTGAACAGACATTTTCCCAAAATATTCATATAGAAATAGCAAATAAATACAAGAAAATTTGCTCATTATCATAAATCATTAAGGAATGAAATGGTACTACAATCAAATAACACTTCCCCCTCAGTTGGATGGTTAAAAAAAATAGACCATAAGTATTTTCAAGGGTACAGAGCAATGGGAATATTAGCACACTACTTTGAAGAATTAAAAAGGCCTCAGTCACTCTGAAAATAATTTCTCAGTTTTGCAAAATAGTAAAGACGGAGTTAGCATATGATGCAGTGAATTTACTCTTTGGTATATAACCAAGGAAATCAAAACTTATGTCCACACAAATGATCATACTCAAGTGTTTGCTACAGCTTTTTATTAGTAGCCTAAAAGTGAAAACATCACAAATGTCCATGAACTGATGAATGAATAATTAAAATGTGGCTAGCCATTCAATAAAATAATATTCAACAGTAAAAATAAGTGAAATATTAGTTCATGCCACAACAGAGACTTTGAAAACATTGTGCTATCTGAAAGAATAGTCAGAAAAGATTATATATTTTATTTCCATCTATATAAAATATTCAGAATAGAGAAATCTATTAGACTTCAAAGTAGATTAGTGTGGCTAGGGCAGGAGGAGTTATTTAGTGGGTATGGTGGTAGGGGTAGGATGAGGTGGAAAAGTGCCAAATAGTATGTATGGGGTTTCTTTTGGGGAAGATGGGAATATTCTAGAGTTATTTTGTGGAGATGATTTCACAACTCTGTGAATACATCACTAATCAAATTGTACTTACTAACATTAAGATTAGGTGCATCACAAAGCTAAGAGGAGCTATAATTGGTATGAAAAACTCCACCAATGAACCTTGGAAAAAATGCATACTTTAAACCTTGGAATCCCACAATCACTTAATTCTCCAAACCTCTCTCGTGGATAGGTTTTCTTGTCTATTCACTTCAGTTCTCTGCTTCATGTATGTGTTAAAAAAAAAACTAATTTGATTCAAGTCACCAAAAAAATAAGCTAAGCTAGTGGCACCAAAACATGGAAAAAGGTGAAGTAATGAGATGTTATTTGGACAAAGCATTCACATCAAAGCCACAAATAGGTGACAGCTGTCATAGCACAGCACTGACACCTCAGCAAGAGGTCAAGCATTGTCTTGAAGGCAGACAAGAGAAAAACAACAACAAACTAGGAAAGCCATTTCCATAAAAATGGAGGTGGACTGGGTGTGTGGGAGTGTTGTCTGAGAGTAAATTTGTGGAATAGACTCCCCAGATTTAACATTAATGAAATGCCCAAATCACATTAACACTGCAGTGATACGCATTATATAACACAAATGACTTTAAAACATATATAGTGAGATCGTATAGGAAGGAAAAATTATATTTAAATTATACCCTTATTCTTGAGCAAAGTGCTTCCATTATATGTAACACAACAACCTCTAAAATGCATTTTCTGCTTCATTGCAATTCACTGCAAATGGCCCAGATCAACATTCTGAAAATTTAAGTAGATTCTTTAGCTTTCTAATAGGATTTAGCTGCATAACCTTGGTATCCAAATTTCTGCCTCAGTGAACAATAGCTTAGAGTTAAAATATTAAATAGACTAAATATTGAATACATAGATTCTCCAAGGACATATATTACAACACAAAGTACTTTGGGGATAAAAATGAAATTGCCTGCTGGGTCATCAATTTCACGATTTTGACCTACCCAAACCAAAGTGTTTATTTAAATAGTTTAGCTCATTGTTTAGCTTATAGAAATAATACTCTCTAAGGTTGATCTTCATGTATAAAAGTCTATTCCTTTCTTTCCCCATTTATTCAACAAATGCTGTAAGTACTTACAGCTTTCAAATGCTATCAGACATGCCTTGGAAGGGCCAGAAAGTTGTGTCAGTCTTTAAGTGTGACTCCCTGGGAAAATCTGAAGCTGAACACGGGACCTGGCCACAGAGAAGTCAGGGGTTTTAGCATCCGCAAGACTGACTAAAAAGTTTAAAAATGTAACTTAACTTTTTTGAGGCTCACTGATCTTTTCTATTGAATGGGGATTAAAAATACTGTCCACTTTTTCCCTCTGTAATTTAGCTCTAGATAGTATGAGGAATCTGATAAAGTGTTTGGGACAATATAGGAAGCTGTAATTGTTAACTCTCATTATTGTTACTTCATAGGTCTGAGAATGAGGTAGAAATATTAAACTAAACCTCAATAAAGATTTGGTGAAAATTCTGATCATAATGTCTGGACAAAGAGTACTCAAAAAAGTAATCCAAATGCAATAAAAACATTCTAGGAAAACTATTTATTTACTTATTTATTTATTATTTTTTTAATTTATTTTAATTTATTTTATGTGCTTTTATTGGTGCATTGGAGTCTTACATTGCGATGAGTATCTATTTGATGTTAACATACATGCACACAGCTCTTAGTGTCCCCCCCGCCGTCCCCCACCCGTATGAAGTACTGAGAATGATGTTGGTATATTTTCACATGTACATATTGTTTATGATAGTAATTCCACTGATTCGTTTCTTTCTTCCCCTTCCCCTTCCCTTGTACCACTTCTCTTGTTCCGCTGAGGGTTCTCCATTATCAACCAGAGTCCCTTGTGTGTCCCCACTACTCCCTAGGTTGCACATACTAATGAAAACATATGTCCCTTCTTTTTCTGTGATTGACTAATCTCACTTAACATAATGTTATCCAGATCCTTCCACTTTCTTGCAAATGATGTTATTTTGTTATTCTTTATTGCTGAGTAGAATTCCATTGTGTGTATTTATTTATTTATTTATTTATTTATTTATTTATTTATTTATTTTAGGTGGCACTGGGGATTGAACCAAGGGACATTCTACCTCAAAGCTATACCTTCAACCCTTTGTATTTTTTTTTCTGGTAATGGAGATGGAACCAAGGGGCATTCTTCCTCCAAGCTACACCCCCAGCCCCTTTTTATTTTATTTGTTTTGTTTTGTCTTGTTTTGTTTTGAAACAGGTTCTCAATAGGTTGCTGAGAGTCTAGCTAAGTTGCCGAGGCTGGTCTCAAACCTTCAATCCTCCTGTCTCAGCCTCCAACATACTGGGATTACAGATGTGTGCCACTACACCTGACTTAAGAAAACTATGTAAAATGTGACTATCAAGGCAAAGGTTAAAAGGAAATGAAATAATATATAATAGAAAAAGATGAATGGGTTAGAATGTTAAAGAGAGGAAGAGACTTAAGGGACCAAAGATGATGTTTGAAAAAGATACAGAATATCAGCTCTTAATGCATTCCAAAAATGCTGTCTTTTGTCTTGTCAATTATGGGACATGCATTGCTTTTTAAAACCTGAGTATTATTCCACTGTCCAATATCTACTCATGTAAAAACCTTACCCATCCTTTAGTTCTACCTCCTCCACGAAGGCCTTTGAGTTCCCTCAAATGTAGTTTAGAAAGAGCTTTTTTACCTTGTTTAGTACATCTCATCTATAAATAATGTACACACTGCCCTCCCTTCCTGGTCTGTAAACTTGTGGATGGAGGAGCAAGCCACATCAGGTTGATGTCAGCCCCGCCATGTTGCCTCAAGGGAAGATTCCCACATGGTTTCACAGTGGATACACAGAAGACACCTTCATGGTCCCTTTTGGACTTTTCTATAGAGCTTGGGTTACCATCCAACACTCACTCCTTCCTTATGAATTACTCTTCAGGATTTTGTATTGTTTTCTCCTGCTTGTGGACCTTGGGCATAGCCATGCTGAGGGATGCAGAAGTATTTTCATTTCAGATGGGTCCCTGGGATTCTTATGCAAATTGACCCATCACTTCTCCAGATCTTTACTTCACTAAATGATACTATTTCCATTGTTACATTTCATATGTGTATATAATAAATAAATATAGTAAGATGAGATAGCCTAAAGGAGTTAATAAGTATGCTCTGGAAATCCCATCTTGCTTCCTCTGAATGGTACAACCTACATGCTATGCTCATTTGTCATTGCAGCTATTGTACTGTCTAAAAAGCTTTGTGTAAAATTTGTTTTACTTGTTTTTAGCTACATGCTTTTGATAATGAATGGCTTTTAAGTATCTTTTAAGTACCACAGAATTCTGAAAAATTGTATAATCATCTCTAATAATATATTTCTATTAAGTTCATTTGTCAGTAAGCAAAAACAATGTGATTAACACAATAAGCCAACTGTAAAACTTTGCATTATTATGTGGAGTTACATAGGTGAAGAATACAATTTAAAACAGGTTTGGGAGGGGCCAAAAAACTACAATCTTATTACACCAAATTAGAGAACTGGAAATACAGCATTCGTGTTTATAAATCTGGTGATCTAATGGAATTCTTATAAAAGGAATATGTTAAACTTGAATCATGTGCTTTAGGGAATTCAGGACATTAATCAACTAAATTGAGAGAACAGTTAATTTTTACCTGAATTAAGTAATTCTTTTATGTGAACTAATGAAAGATCTTATGTAGCCAAAAATGTCTTCATTTTTATTGTCTTTATGAATTTAGAATTGGATATATTGAACTGAACTAAAGCTTATGAAGGCCATAAACAGTGTGGAAATGCAGTGATTTCAAAGAAACAGAATAAAGCTGGGCATAATGTTGTACAGCTATCATCCTAGCTACTTAGGAGGTTGAGGCAGGAAGATCATTTGAGCTCACAAGTTCCAAACTAGCCAGAGCATAGTGAGACCCTATCTCAAAAATAAATAAATAAAAAGTAAAATAAAAAAGAAACAGAGTGAAATTCAATATTTAGCATTAATACAACTAACATTAATTTGTAATCCTGCTGACAAATCTGATAAACAACTTAATTTCTTGTACACTGTAACTAAACCTGCGATTTAGTTGAACTGAAAATGTACAAGTACTGAATGTCCTAAACAATACTAGTTTCTTTACTATGGGATTTTTTCTTCAATGCCAGAGGTATCTATTAAAAGACTAAACTTTGTATACCCTGTAAATATTTTTTTAAAAATTTAAAACTTTATCTAATATATTTGTTCCTTTTTAAACTCCCTATCTTCATTTCTTTCTGTCTCTATTTCTTTCTCAGTACTATTGAAGTTAGTCCTGAAGAATGTGTATGAAAAAACTGCTATAAAAGAAATTTGGTTTGGTCAGACACACAAGCATGTCACTAAATAGATGCCAGAAGGCCGCAGTCTAGAAAAACATGAAACTCTGCAATAAGCCCATGAATCTATGAAACAGTAATGAGCCCACACAACTTCAAGATATTTGTCAGCCCATAACTTTTAAAAAATTAATGTTCCTTTTTATTATATTTTTAAAGATAAATTAAAGATTTTACTATATTTTAAATTCCAGCATCAAACTGACTTATACTATGATAAGATATATAAAAATATTCTTCTAAAAGCTAATATAAATTATGTCAATACAAACATATATTCTTCTTATGACTATATCACTCACTTGTAAATTAAAAATTAATTTTTTTCCTGTGTTAGAGTTACAACTTTCCTAAATGTGCTTCTCTAGGTCACATTACCATAATCTGAGTAAATATGGAGGTATCTAATGATATAAAAACACATTACCTGGTCATTCAAGTAGATTTGTATAAGTGAAATTTTGTCCATTGACTAAAAGTAAGTTGAGTGTTAAGATTCACGAATATCATTCATTTTTTACTCCTGAGTATTTAAGACTGTGGAGGACAATCTCACAAGAAAATAAGAAACAGGTTGCTCCTTTCTAAAACAAACCCCAAGAGAAGTGTTTTTTAGGGATATTTCTATCTCTAATTCATGGGACCACAATTTAAGCCAGCGACAATTTTGTAAAATAAATTAGAAATATGTTATATCTAAATCATTTGCTTTTTTCTCAGTTTCATTCATATCTTTATCCTTTCTCATGAAAACCAAATTTACTAATAGGAATATAACTAGTATATACCATTTGAAATTATTCTGTAAACTATAATCTTAAAAAAAATCTCAACCCTGATATCCAGCCAAAGAATGTCTTTACTTGTGTGTGTGTTGATTTGGCCCAGGGGTGCCTCTACCACTGTGCTACACCCCCAGCCATTTTTTTTAAGCAGGTTCTTGCTAAGTTTCTGGGTTCTCACTTGCTGAGGCTGGCCTCATACTTGCAGCCCTCCTTTCTCATCCTCCCATGTACTAGGATTCTAGGTAGGCACCACCACATCAAGTTTAGGTTGCTGTATTATTTAATATTTAGATTTTGAATGTGAGAAAAATACATAAAATATAAAAATATAAGTCATATAAAAACATAAGTCTGGATTGTCAACTTGACTGGATCACGAAACACCTAAGATTTGGGTGTGTTGATGAGATTACTGATTTACTTAATGGAAAACAGAAGGGGAAGTCCTGCTCTGAATGTAGGCAGCACGGTTCTGATGGGCACAGGACCTGGATAAAAGAAGGCAAAAGTCGCGTGAAGGTGTGTGTGGTTCTTCCTAAAAAAAAGCACATCTGCTCTCTTCTGAGATTGCCATGGCCCTGCCTCCTACGGAGTCTGCGTGAACACGTGCGACGTGGCAAAAGCTTCAAGGAAGTATGCCTGTAGAAAAAGGTGGCCTGGCAAGATCCTCTGTTTTCTTGGCTGTTCTCTCTTTGCTGTAAATTTCTTGTATTCTCTTAATCTTTAACAGTTATGGCCCAGTGAGTGCAGTGTTTTGTTCAAAATCAACTGTGCCTTATGAGAAAAATAGACGGGTCTTTCCCAGGAATGTTACTTTGGCCCCGAACGCTCCCTCGCTCTTGCTTGGATTAGCCCAGAAGGGCAGAGGGGGCTCCAGAACAGTTGTGGATAGGTTACAACAGGAAGAACTTTTTGTGGAAACTTCATAGAAATGGTTTTAGGGATGGTTTGAAAGAGATTTAGAAATTTGGAACAAAGAAAATTATAGAAGTTTAAAGTAAGAAAACAATAATAGGTACTAGGTTAAACATTAAACTCTTGCCCTGTAGCCATAACCTCAATAAATAGTTTAGGTGCAAAAACCGCATTTGGCAGCTGCCCACAGCATTATGCAAAACTAGACGTATGCTCTGATGTGCCCATGACATTATGCCAAACAAGACGTATGCTCTGACATTTATTTGCTCTTATAGCTTTGCATTGTTACTTTTCAGAAATTATTAAGAAATTATTAAGATGTATAAACTGTAGGCATAAACAGTGATCAGCTAATTATGTATTTTGTTTCCTTAATCATTGTGTATAAAATCCTTGCCTGAAGCTTTGCAAAATGCACTCAGATACAACTTCCTTGAGTTGTCTGTGTCTGTTTGTCACTCGTCGCCGACTCCTTGCCCACCATCCCGAGACCCCTGTCCCGTCGGTCTCAGTTTCCCGGCTGAGCTGGTCCGTCGCATGTAACCAAATACTTGTGACACAAAATGAAAAATAAAGACTATTTAGAAAAAGATCCATAATAAGTCATACTATTTTGTTAATTAATAGATCGATATTATTGATTATATTTAAGGTCAAAACTATAATAAAAGTAAACTAATATTCTCTCAACTATGTATTTTTGCATTGTATTATTGATTAGCATAATGCTGTGCTTGGAATATAATAGATAAAAGTGACATTTCAATAAGGGCACATTAGTATAATTATATAATGTTAACAATGATTTTTCCCTTAATATGTTTATTAAGAAGACAAATGTCTTTTATGTTAAGCATATGTAACTTAATAATGGAATAGATATGAGAATAGTACAAAGATGATTAAAACCAGAAATTCTCTTGAGAAAATGTAAAATGTTACTAATGAATTCCTAAAATGTAGGAGACCAGACTATGCCACCCCAAATCATGCCACATTGGCATAGGATTTTTATGAACTGAAGGCAATTGAGAAGAATCAGATTCTAGAAAAACCCTCTGTTCTCTCCCTATTTGTGTAAAAGAAGGACATAAATTTACAAAGAAAAATGTTTCCCTTCTCCCCTCTCTACTAGGACAACAGCTGTCCTTGAAGATAACTTTAGACTTTTCAGCCTGGAGATGACACTGGGTGAGGGGGCGACATAACAGGCTTTACCTACTAGCCTTTGTCTATCATTTATTTGGCTTACTACAGAGTCAGTCTTTTCCTTTATCTTGAAACTTTTCTAAAAAATTTACTCTCCATTGTTAAAAATGCTATATAAGACTAGATTTAGAGTCACATTTCTGAGATTTAATTATTCCCTGGGTATTTCCCATGTATATATGAAATATCTAAACATTGGGTCATATTTTTTTTCTCTTGACTTTTGTACAGGGGCCAGGGTCAACTAAGAACTATGAAGGGTAGAAAGAAAATTATTCTTTCTCTCCTACAAAACCAAAGACAAAATAAACAATTGCATTTGTCCACTTTCCTTACTATAATGATATACCCAAGGCAGGCTAACATCAAAAGGAAAAGACTTTATTAAACTTAAATTATTTAGCTTATAGTTTTGGAGGCCGAAAGTCCAAACAGCATTGTGCAAGCTCTGGAGAAGGCCGGAGTAGATGGTGTGGATGCATGCAGGAGGAAGAGACCAGAGCCAGAGGGATATGCAGGGGTCAGGTTCATTCTTATAGCAACTTGCTCTAAGAAAGTTCAGGAATTCTATGAGAGCCACCTTCATCCTTTCAGAATGCAGCTTCCCAGTGAACTAAAAACATCCTGCCGGGCTGGGCCCTACCTCTTAAAAGTTCCATCACCTCTAACATCTCCACACTGGGGACCAACTTTCTAACATATGAAACTCTGGAGGGACACACTCAACCTATATACAAACCATAGCATCCTAAAAGTACTTTCCAGACATTGGATGCAGAAGCGAATTTTGTATAGACTATGTAATTTTATGAAAACAATATCAAAATAAAATGAATGGGAATGCTGAAACCCTTAAAATGATTACTTAAGCATATTAATGATAAATCTAAAAACTACATGGAATGATCATTAACATCCTGAGCAGTGTTAGAAATAAATTTTAGGAATGATAGCATAATAGTAAAATGTTGGCACAGATGCAGAAAAAATGATTTTTTAAAAAATCTATCTTTGTTCTATCAGGTTGCTGAACATGCGACAGAAAATGGAAAAGTGCATGACTTTCCTTGTCCATATTTGCCAAATCTTTTTGATGACATTTGTTGTGACAAAATTACTTCTAAAAGTAATATCAGAAGAATCCATTTTGAGGAAACCATGCACACACACATACAACACTTCTTCCCTCAAAAATAGTTGAGATTGACTCATGTATTTTTAAACTGTTCCATTTCTGTTAATCATTAATGATATTGTTGCTTAAAGTAAAGACATATTCTGTCTTCACTTTTCAATTTTTTATTCACTTGGATGCACAGGCTATGATTTCATAACATGAACAAATGGGATAGACAAATGTTGACTTAATATTGATTCAAAAATTCAAATATTAAAAGTAGATAAGCATGTCATAACTAGATGATATAAAATGGATCAAGTTACAATTTTGTGTTAAATGACACAAATAAAAATAATTACATGATATAACCTTATCTTGTATCTGGGAAAATCAAAAGTATTTACTTAATTGAAGTTTATTTTTTTAAATGCATTTTGTTTTTCTCTTGTTAAAGATAGAAATTTTCTTTGATATTTTCAAATTTTAAACAATAGCATTTTTAAAATATTCAGTTTAAAATACAAATTTCTATATACAAAATAATAATACACATTATTTTTTCAAAACATCAATATTATGTTATTCATATAAATTCCATTTTATTTGAATTACTTAAAAGTGATTTTTGGACTCTTCCTTTTTATAAATGAATTTTTACATATTGGGATTTTTCTGTGTAGTATGTAGAACTAAAAATAAGCTAACTTTGAACAATTGCTATTGTTCTTAATTTATTATAATAAAATATAGGTTTAAACAAACATTCAAAATACACAGTTTGAGAAATGAAAAAACAAGAACAAATATATCACTTCATACATGTTTGGTAAACTAAATGAAATATTGAAAAATATCACACATGTGTTACATAATATTTTACCACACAAAAGGTGTATTACAATACAGAAAAAATACTTAGTACAGAAACTTAAGCTATTGATTTCTAACATTCTAAAATACATTACTGAAGAGAATGATTATAAAAATTAAATTCAATATACCATTGGTAGCACTTGAATAATGTGTTACTGAATGATTACTAAATACCATATTTTTATATTGGGACATCATAGTTTTTAGGTTTTAAATCAAGATTTATTTACCTTAAACATTTCTCATGAATAGGTCTCATGAGAAAAATAATAACTTTAAATTACCTTATTTTTAGTATTATTAATGAAGTGATACTCAAATATCAGAATACAATAGAAGAAATTCAATGTTAAATTTAATGTTAATTGATATATAAAAACACAAAATTATATATATTTCTGTTTTGATACATGTATACATTGTGTAATGTTTAAGCAGGGTAAACATGTCTATCTTCTCAAGCATTTATCATTTCTTTTGTGTTGAAAATATTCAAAATCCTTTCTTCTAGCTTTCTGAAATGTTCAGTACCTTATTGTTTTTGATTGTCACCCATTGTGCAACATCACTCCAGAATTTCTATTGCTTAGTATTCACTGATCAACTTTTCCCCATTTTCCCCTCTCTCCTCATCCTCCACTTTCCTGGGCCTCTGATAACCATTTTACACTTGACTGCTATGAGATCAATTTTTCAGGTTCCACTTATGAGAGAGATCATGTGGCACTTACATTTCTGTGTTTAGCTTATTTCACTTAATGTAATGATCTCTAGTTCTATCTATGCTGTTGCAAATGTCCAGATTTTATTTTTTTCATGGCCAAATATTATACCATTGTGAATATATACCACAGTTTTTACCCAGTCATCATTAGAAGGAAGCTTAGGTTGTGTCCACTTCTTGGTGATGGTTAATAGTGTACAATGAACAGTGTAATCTAGGGATCTCTTTGACTCATATTATTTCACTTGGATATATACTCAGTTGTGGGATTGCTAATTCATATGGTAGTTCTATTTTTATTTTTTGAAGAAACTATATATCAGTTTTCATAACAGCTACACTAATATTCCTTCCTCAAAACAGTGTGCAAGGGTTCCTTGTTCTCCGCATCTTCTCCAGCACTTGTAATCTTTTGTTTTTTGAGTAATAGCCATTTTTTAAATTTTCAATTTCCTATGTATTTGAGTTTTATTGTTGCTATATAATTATAATTGCGGTGAGATTCAAAGTTATACATTCATAGAACATCTCTTCATTGGACTACATCCCTCTTTCCTCCCCATACATGCTGGTAAAGTTGTGATACCTCCCCTGATTCCATTCCACTGTTCTACTGGATAATATCCATTCTTTTGGTGGTATCTCACTAATGTTTTTTTTTAAGTCCTTTTATTGGTGCATTATAGTCTCATATCACAATGAAAATTAAGTTGATAGTAACATATATGCACATAGCACTCGGTGTTCCCCCACCTCCCCTTCCCCCCAATATAGAGTACTGAGATTGACGTTGCAATATTCTCATTTATATGGTTGATGGTAGTAATTCATTAATAAACTTCATTCTTTCCCTTCCCTTAGACCACTTCCCTGACTCCACTGAGGCTTCTCCACTATAATAGGATCTAGAGAACATTATGTTAAGTGAGATCAGCCAATCACAGAAAGAGAAGGTTCACTAATGGTTTTGATTTGCATTCACATGATGATTAGTGGTGTTAGCATTTTCCCATATACTTAATGTTCATTCATTTAGATGTCTTTTTAACAACTAAAAAAAAATCCACCGAACTGAATGCACTTCCCGCCAATACATTTTTATCCACACATGGTGTGTCCCTTTTTGAACCAAATTATGTGATAGATACTTAAATGTGTACTTAGTTTGCAACTTTGGTCAACCTTCACAATATACATTTTGAGAATTTTACTTATTCAAATTTTATCTTTTACATTGCATTACATGTTCTATTTACAAATTAGTGTATTTACAATTAGTGTATTTATAAATCTTTGCTTCTTTTATATGTGCCAATTTTATTTTTGTTCTCATTTTTCTTAAACTATTTATACCAGATACACAGGAGTGATAAGGCAAGAGAAGAAAATGAAAGGAATGCAAATAGGAAAAGAAAAACTGAAATTATCTCTATATGCAGATGATGTGATACTATATTTAAAGGACCCCCCAAAAAAACTCAACCCAAAGTCTTCTAGAACAGATTAACAAATCCAGCAAAGCAGTGGGATACAAAATCAATCTAAAAAAAGTCAGTGGTTTTTTTTATATGACAACCATGAACCCACTGAAAAACAAATTCAGAAAACAATTCCATTCACAATAACTTCCAAAACAATAAAAACACCTAGGAATAAATCTAAACAGGAGGTAAAAGACCTCTACAATGAAAATTATAGAACACTGAAGAAAAATTGAAGATCTTAGAAGATGGAAAGAGCTCCATGCTCTTGGATAGGCAGAATAAATATAATAAAAATGGCCATTCTACCAAAAGTGATCTACAGAGCCAATGCAATCCCTATTAAAATACCAATATCATTCTTCTCAGAGCTAGAAAAAAACATTCCTAAATTTCATATGGAAAAAAAAAGACCCAGAATAGCCAAAACAATTCTCAGCAATAAGAACCATGCAGGAGGCATCACAATTCCTGGCTTCAAATTATACTACAGAGCTATAGTAATAAAAACAACATGGTATAAAATTGGCACAAAAATAGACACATAGACCAATGGAACAGAATCGAAGATACAGAAACAAATATTGGATAGGGGGTTAGATAGGGAGAATTAATGAAAGAAACACTTCTACTGACATTATGTAAGTATGTGAGACTCCCAATTCAATCTCAATATTTTGTGTGGGGACGGGGAGGAGTGCAGCAGGAGCTGTGGGAATACTCACCAAGTGCTGTGTGCATGTATGTCACTATCACTATGAAGTACATTATGCTGTGAGACTATAAAAATGGTTAGTTTCTCCATATAAATGAATAAGATGCTGTGAAACTTTTCTCTTTTTCAAGACATTTATATAATTGAGACCTAATATTTGTACATCTTAATAGGGTATACATCCTATTAAGATTATGGTAATTTGATTCATGTATAGAATCTATAATTATAAACGAGTAGTAAGAATTTTCATATCTTCATTAATCTTTTTTTTTTTTTGCGGTACCGGGGATTGAACGCAGGGGCGTTCTACCTCCGCGCTACGCCCCCGGCCCTATTTCTTATACTTTTATTTTGAAACCAAGTCTCACGAAGTTGCGGAGGGCCTCACTAAGGAGAGAGAGAGAGAGAGAGAGAGAGAGCGCTGAGGCTGGCCGCGAACCCGGATCCTCCAGTCTCCGCCTCCCAAAGTACTGGGATTACAAGCGTGTGCCACCACGCCTGGCTCACAGATTGTTTTAAACAATAGTTATATTCTTGTACTAAAAACTGGAGATAATTCCTTTACACTAACTGTTACTGGTGTTTCATATTGAACTTCTTTCCATCTCACCTCCCCCTGGAAAGAAGCACATTATTTTTAAACTCTTAAAATTTTCTAGATTATCTTTTTCTTTAGAGAATTAATAACCATTTTTCAAGATAAGTTGATATCATTAATTTATAAAACAATTATATGCAAAATTAAGTGCAAGAATCACAGGTGTCATATTTGATAATTCCTTACCTTTATTATTACTGAAACAAATAGCAATTTTTGGCTTCCCTGACATGTGAACTATAGATGCATTTTTTAAATTGTATTTTCCTATGAAACACTATTGACATTCTCTCATAAGGAAACCAATTACATACAGCTGAAATTTTAAAAATGTCTTTAACTTTGTTCTGTTGTGTTGTTTCTGAGTTTGTGACTTCTTTTATTGAGGTAGGTCCTACAATGAGCAACTCCTATAGATATTGAGAAGCCTTAGATCATGACTTTTAACATTTTCTCCTGCTTTGAAAAAAGTAGATTACAATAATTATCTGATGCAGGCAAGGTCCTGTTTTTCCATTGTGTGAGTGCTGGGTAACTGAATTGTTATAGGAAAAATAACTGGGATTATTTAACTGTCAAATGTGACTTATACTTTCCATGCCTATAAAATTGAGACATATGGAATATTTAAAATAAAATACATTCATTCAAAGGAAATGGACTGTGTTTCATGGGCAGAACACAGATCTCTTTGATTATAATTAAATTGACAGCAGTTTTTGTAACAGACTGATGGAGTCTATGACCCAGACAACAATCCTTCTCTGGAATCTTTGGGAAGTAGGAGAGTAGCATTGATCACAGTGTAGTATTATTAGTGGTCCAGTGACCCAAACAAAAACCCCATTGTACCATTGAATTTAGTCATCAGAATTTATAAAATTATGAATTCATTATATTATATTACGTATATACTAATGTCTGCTTTCATAAAATAAGCAAATGTACATTAGAGTTAACAAAACAATATTAAAGACATAATCTTAAGATACTAGTAAGTGCATTTTAACAATTATATAACACTATTGCTTCAATCATAGGCATTTAAATATACTTCACAACACTATTTTAAGTATTACAAATTTGTTCTCTTTACATAGGTTGCTTGGAAGGTGACAAAGAAGAGTGATTGAAATGATAGGCTGACAAATTTACAAATATAGAATATTTGATGAAGGAATTTCGTATTGTTTAGGAGAAAGTAGAAAGTACTCCTGCTTCTGGCATTTAATGAGGATTTGCAAATGTGAAAAAAATTTATAAGGAATGATCTTCCACCGACATTATGTACATATTTGAGAATACCAATGCCAATCTTAATATCTTGTATGGGGAAGGAGGGAGTGGGAAGGGAACTGGGGGAAAACTCACCAAGTGCTGAGTGCATGTATATCACTACCACTATGAACTACATTATTATTCGAGAGTATAAAGTACCAATAAAAGTATAAAAATCTTATGGTTCTATTGAATTTAAATCAAATTAGCAACATACAATAACAACTATCTAAAAGTTCATCTCCTGCCCATGACAAAATAGCTAAACCCTATGAAAAGGCATAGTTAAGAAATTTTGTAAACCAATAACTAAAACGTTAGTATTACTTAACATTATTTAAGAATGTTTACTGATGATAGCACTATCATTTCATTTGCTGTTAGTTATTTAACCTCATTCACTGATTTTTTTTTTTTTTTTTGGTGACTGGACTACAGTTAGTAGAATTTATGGAAAGGCAAAAGAAGAGAGCTAAGAGCAAAGGGAGAAAGACAGGGATTTCATATAGAGTGAATCAGAGATTACATCATGTTTGAATATAGGGCATTATTCAAATAACGTAAATCCAGATTAGCTTCCCTTGCTTAAAGTTTTAGGCCAGATAAGGATTAACACTTACAAAATAGGAATAAAGTTGGTTTCTTTAGAACACTATTTGGTAGTTTGAAAACAATGTATAAAGCTTCCTATGATGAAATCTATTTTTAGTTATTATAAAGATGTTAAATAATATTTTTGTTACAAATATATGATTATCTTCCATTTCTACATAAATAATTGCTTCATTGGTTCCACAGTAAATCTCATTCTTCTTGCTAGTTAGAATAGAAGCAATTCATTTTTATGTATTTTTAATCTTATTTAGCACATAAAGTTAAATATATGAGATTCTTCCTTACCTAATAATATTGGAATAAAAATGTGGACAGTAGACTTATGAAGTGACAATACAGATGAGTAACAGTTGCAATGCATACTTCCATTTTCATAGAAGAATCAAAGTCTAAATCTGTAATCTCTTGATCTTTACAACTCTTTTAGCTTCTGTCAATCTTGCTTAGGAATGCATTCTGACCTGATTTCCATAGTCCATCGTCTTTATTTCTGAAGTCAAGTTGGATCACATAGCTAAACTTGACCTGGTTTCATTTGTCATAGAAGGAAATCATTAGACATATGTATAAAATCATGTGATAATGCAATGTCCTGAGTTTTCTTTCTGGTTATTTTGTATTTTATTATTATATACATTTTAAATGAAAGTATGAATATGTTAAAAGAGAAACATAGAGGTGGAATTTTAGTACCATCAATAAGATGATGTGACCCAGCTTTGCAGCATGTTTTTATTCAGTTTTTAGTTGAAGAATAAAGATAATTCTACTTCATTCTTTCATGGAAATGAGAAAATCTTTGGCATTTTTTTCTCATCTAGTTTCTGAAGTTAGTGTACTAGGTCCTTTGGTGTTGACAATTATATTCTTCCCTAGTCATTTATCAAAGCATAATGACAATAATGGACCCAATTAATAAATAATTAATAAATAATCAATTTAAATTAATCAATAGTTAATAAATAATTAATAAAATTAATAAATAACTAATAAAATTATTAAGTACTTGAGCTGTGAATATGAACTAGCAGCATTTAAATCCTGGGTTTGTAATTGGTTATTTGTATAATCTTGGGCAATTTACCTAGCCTTTCTATTTATTTGATCAAACAGAATCAGTTTTATAACATCTACAGATTCACTGAAGTAATATATACTATGTGTCAGCACTTGTCATTATATAAGTGTGCTTTTTTCTAAGTAAATTAACATGCACTCTCACTTAATCCTAATAATCTCTTTGAGGTAGAGTGTGTGTGTGTGTGTGTGTGTGTGTGTGTGTGTGCATTTAGTCACTTATAAATAAGGAAACAGAAGCTCAAATCTGTTAAGTAATTTGGCCCATGGAATAGAAAGGAGGAGTGATATATGTGAGGGTTTCTGTTTATGATTTAAATGCATTTGTGTTATAACACTCCATATCACTTGCTCAAATTCACAACCTAGTAGGCATTGGAGTGTGTGAGAATGTCCCTTAATATTTAGAATATGTATGATAAAAATTTAAATAATAAAGTGTTTAGAAGTTCAAAGAGTAATTATTTATGTAACTCTTTTAAAATGTTTAGAGATGCCGGGCATGGTGGCGCACGCTTGTAATCCCAGTACTTTGGGAGGCAGAGACCAGAGGATCCGGGTTCGCGGCCAACCTCAGCGCGCATGCGTGCGCGCGCAAACTATATCTCTCTCTCTCTCCTCTCTCTCTCTCTCTCTCTCTCTCTCTAGTGAGGCCCTCCGCAACTTCGTGAGACCCGGTTTCAAAAATAAAGCATAAAAAAATAGGGCTGGGGGCGTAGCGCGGAGGTAGAACGCCCCTGCATTCAATCCCCGGTACCGCAAAAAAAATAAATAAATAAAATAAAATGTTTAGAGATAAATTTATAGAGTATAGAGTCAGAATGAAATAAAGCAGCCTACTTCGTAAAGGGTAAAATTAAGGTATAACCAAGATGAAAATTTACGCATTTCTAGTTAATTAAAAAAGTTATTCATCATGTGCTAATTATTTAATAGAAGGAAATATTAAGTAAATTTTAAAAAGCAAATAAAAGATTAAAACTACTAATGATAATCTTAGTTATTCTACATTAAAAGAAAATAATTGAACTGAATAAATATGACATTATAAGAGGAGATAAAGAACAAAAAATAAATAAATAAAAAGTTACTTAATTCGAATTATTTTAATCTTCTCTCTGTAAAATAAAAATGATAAAAATCAGCCTTTACATAAAATTATTTGAAATGTATCTCTATTCAAGGCAAATATTTTAATTTTCATGTTTGACTTTTCTTCTACACCTTTGTGCAATGCTCAATTCCATGGATGTCAATAGTTATATAAAAAAGATAAGATGTGATATTACAATTGTTTCATTATCCCATAGCAACAGGATAACAAATAAACACATAAATTATACATTCATACAGGTTTCTCTTCCTGAAAGTCTGAATATTTTCAGTACACCAAAAATTTCATCACATTTGGAATTTGGAAAATTGATATTTTATTTCTCTTAATCTGTAATGAAATTTCACCATAAAGCTTTTTTTTTTTAGTTCAGCCTTCACTAAGTGCACTAGGAATTATACATTTTGATATATGTCAGGGTATCAACATCATACATGCACACATTGCTCATTTAGCCCTCCCTCCAATCCCACCCTATTCCCTCCCCCTTCCCTCCCTTTCATGCTCGGATAGTGATTGAGTCTTATAGGTTTGTGTATGTACATCATGTGCTATAGTGTGTTTCCTCCACCCCCTCCCAACTCCCTCAGTTAGGTCACCTTCTTTGTCCATCTAAAGATTTCTTCTTCTTCCCTTCTAAGTCCCTTCTAAATCCCATTCTATCTAGCTCCCACAGATTAGGGGGAACATCTGATATTTTACTCTTACTAATATCACTTAGCATAATGTTCTCTAGTTCTCTCCATTTCCCTGCAAATGGTATGATTTTGTTCTTCTTTGTGGCTGCGTAAAATTCCATTGTGTACATATCCCCAGTGTATTGGACAGGGTTCTCTAGATTAACAGAATACACAGAATGAGTATATTTTAAAAAAAGGATTTATCAGATGGCTTACAGTTTGCAGCAATGTAGTCCCAGGTTCTGACTGCACGTGGAGGGTCAGAGGAACCAGTAGCTGGTCGAACGGTCTAAGAGCTGGAGTCTTAGGATTGGAGCAACCACTAATTCAGTC